>RDSH01000001.1:0-146229 GCA_009428295.1 Tilletia walkeri
AGTTCTGGTGGGGCTGTGGTCACCAAGGCTGGTCGTCCCACGACGCCGAGGGGTGGGGTGGCTGCTAGCGCGGAGCAGCCCCCGTCGGCTCTGAGGACTGTGCCGTCTTCTCATTCGCGAAGTGCGAGTTTGACGGGATCGCCTTTAACGGGTGCGACGCGTCTTGATGTGGGTGCGGTTGCGGCGGTAGGAGCCGATACCCCGTCAACAAATACAGCAGCAGCAGGAGTTCCCGCGGCGCCTTCTCTCCCTTCTCGATCGAAGGATCGACCGCGGCCTAGCACCGCCGGCTCGGCTGTTGGCACTGACACTGCGCCTATGCTTCCGCTTACCGATCCAGCTATGCTTGCGACTCTCGCCAAGCTCGAGAACTCTCAGGCTAGGAGCGCGGCCACTCCGTTGAACTTTTCGACCTTCTCGGAGGCGGACCTTCGAGACGCGCTTGCTAATGGTAGAATAGACCTTGACGGATCAGGATCGAGTCAGCGTCCCGGCCGTGAGGCATCGGGTAGCAGCGGAGCCAGTCAGAAAGGTGACAAGCATTCGGGAAGCGATCGTTCGGACGGCCATGCTAATGGCGGTGTCGGGCTGGACGTGTCAGCCGACTCGGCTGCGGATGGCGCCAGTCTCGCAGAAGACGAGGCCAGGGACGTGCAGGAGAATGTTGCGGCGAAACCTGCGATGTTGAACGGACTTCCTGTCCCCGAGGATGCGGATCCAAAGACGTACGTGCCGTCCAATGCTCTTACGCGCACGCGACGCGGGGCACAGGTAGGCGCCGCGGCCGCGAAAGCAGTTGAAGCCATGAAAGTTCCGCTGGATGCTTCTGGTCAACCTCTCGTCGGCGGACGCAGTCCTGGTCGGTTTTCCCTCGATTCGGATGACGATGACGATGTGCGCCATCGCGGCGAGCTGGACGCCACCACGCCCACGCCGACCACGCCGACCACGCCGACTCCGGCCGCTTCTGGGTTCGCTACCACTACAGACGTGCAAGTGACAGAAGAGGAGGACTTGAGCTCGGGCGACGGTCTCAGCTCAGACGAGGACGATTCTGACGTTGGGCAGGGTCTCGCTGGTAATCGCGGGATGAGCACGGACAGTGCTCCTTCTCGCGTCATGACGTCTTCGGTGGACAATCAGATGCCTGCCAACGCATGGGTCGAAGTCGAATCTGCCTTGAAGCGATTCAGGGACGAAAGTAGCGTCGATTCTGGCGCGGCTTCTGCCACGCCGACGCCGGCAGTTGACAAGGGCGGTCTACTCCGTAGTATCTTGCTGCCTTTCTTGGCGCTCGAGGTGGAGACTCCCAGCGTGGAAGTGGCCGGGGTGAGCAAGTTCAGAAGCGGCAAAGCGCGTCGTGCGCTCTTCTTCGAGTGGATCCGAAGTTTGCTCGTGGAGCTCCAGCAGACACAGACTTCTGCGGACCGAGGAGCCATATTGGAGAGTATCGGCTGTGTTCTAGAGAGTCGAAATCTAGGCGCGAGGATTTTGGATCGAGATGAGGAAGACTTGGAGGAGTTTAACAGTATTTTCACCGTTATTCTTGGATGGGCGATTGGGGAGCTGAACAAGAAGGGCGTTTACCAGAATACTCTTATCTTCACAGGTCGCCTACTCGGTAAGTCCCAACGCATCAGATACGTTGCATCTCGCATCTATTGCTGACATTGTTGCCACTCCACACAGCCATCGCCTTCTTCCGGATCCATGGCGTCGCGAGTAAGCTGCTTCGGGCGTTACCAGTCAACCGCTTCGCCCTTGAACGTGTCTCCTCCGAAGCGGACTGGGATCTCGGCCAACCGCGCAGCTTCGAAAGGTATCGTAAGAGGTTCCCTGTCCACCTGCGCGACTTCTGCTTCCAAGATGCTCGCTCCTACCTGAAGATGCTGGATGGCCAGACTCCACCTGGGCTCACTGATCTCGATTCGGACGATGACCGCTATCTGGTCAGACAAGACGAGATTGAGGTCGAGATGGCTGGCAACTGGCTTCGCCGATGGCAGTCGGATGACTCGGAACTCTTCTTCTCCTTCATCCGGAGCTACCATCGTCAGATGTCGACGCTGCTCACCAGCACAAAGCGACTGAGAAAAATCAGCAAGTGGTTCTTTGGCGGACCTGGATACGCACACTTGGCGACTTCGGTTCATCAGAAATGTCTCTCGATGGTACACAGAGAGATCTTCTCGGTCACCACTCTTTCTTCGCAGAAGACCTTGTGAGTGGATTCGAAATCCGTCTTGATGCTCATCCCTGAGGAAGAATACTGACATTGCATACTCCTTCTGGTTTGGCAGTAATCCCGGTGACACTGCCAACGTCTTGTCAGGCTCCACGGCAGGAAAACCCAGACACCTTGAAGCTGCCAATCGAAGATGTACCGCCATCGTTGTGGAGATCGCTCGAACAGGACACCCAAACACAAGCGCACAATTGTTCAGCAACATGCTCGGTGTTCACGTCAAGTCGGTGGTGAAGCGGACGTCGCTCTACGACGCGGAAGGTGTTTTCTGCTTGTTGGACTGGTTGGATGGGATCATCAGCCACATGGATGCTGCTGAGCTTCCAGTGGATACCTTCCTCGACGTCGACTTCCTCATCGACATGGTTTCTATGCTGCTCAACACTGCGGATCATGCCTTGGCCTTGATGCGTACTATCGCAGTAAGTTTCTTGCTTCCCCCCCCCCCCCCCCTTCAGATGACTGTGCATGTGCTTATCTCCATGTTCTTCTTTTGCAGTTCTGCTATTCTAATTTTGCCGTGCTGACAAGCCACAAGGATGCGCGGCTACGTTTCTGCGAACGCATCCTTTTGGAGCCCGTCGTATTCCACAAGCTCTTCCTCTCTTGGTCGGTGACGATCCGTGCTTATTTCCTACACTTGCTAGTTTGTGAGTGTCGATTCACCTTATGCTGTGACACTGCCCGAAACTGATTATCGACATGCATTCTACAGTCCGACTGGCTCGTATCAGCGACTTCCCTAATCCAAAGGCGGACCCGAACGGGAAGACTGCGGTCCGAGTAGCCAGACTCTTCAACCAACGGTTGGATGACATTCGACGGAGATACGAAGAGCTATCGCCTTCCGGACTCACCGACCCATCGGAAGACGATAGCGACGAATTCGCTCGTTTCAAGAACCGCCCGGCCTCGTTTGTCAGCACAATCAAGCACACTCCATCGGTCCACCGCCCGGAGACGATGTCGAAGGCCGAGCGAATCCTTGGGATTGGGCTGCCAGATCCTGCAATGGCCAGCAAAGGTGGCGCGGACTCGGCGAAACAATCGCTGGCTGCCAAATGGCTACGAGGCTTGGGCGCGAAAGGCAAAAAGAACCGGTGGAGCAACGGCAAGGCTGCTGTTGGTATGTCAGATGCCGACAACCCGACCATCAACAATGAACCTCGCAAGAAGATGATGTCTTTGGACGAGCTGGACTTCGACGATGTCGAAGGTGACGGCAGCGGCACCGAGGATGAGGCACCGCTCGGCGGAGAGGGCGTAAATGGTGCTGACAGCGTGAGTGACGCAAGAGCCATGGCTCCTGCAGAAGGTAGTGCTGTCGTCACCGATCCGGATATCGGACTGGGCGATAACATCACTCCGGACGCAAGCTTCGATTTGCAGTCGGCTGCGCCTTCCCTCGCCAGTGGGTCAGGACGGCCAGGGGCTTCGCCCCGAGTCTCGCGGGCCTTCTCGAAGCGCTCTAGCATCTTGCCTGGTCCTGCTTTCGACCTTGTCGGTGAAGATGCAGATGGAGATACGCCACCTGTGCCTCCGTTGCCTGCACACTTGCAACACCCATACGACAAGACCTTGCACACGTATGCGGTACAGAGCTTGACCGAATACGAGCGAACTATCCAGGTAGGTGGTCGCGGACAGAAGAGTTTACCTTATTGTGATTGAATCTGCTGACTCATCCATTGTGTGTTCTCCCGTTCAGGAGCACGACCAGTACTTCGGCGCGCAGCCGGAAAGCGAGAAGGCACAAGTTCCACGCCTCCAGGTCAACTGGCCAGCCATGTGGCAAGACTAGAATTGGCCACGGCGGTCAACTTCCTCATCGCATTCTGGCCCTCCTTCCTTCAGGGTTCCCGACTATCGAGTGTTGCAGACCGTCGTCAGCACGAAGCAACGCTGGTCTCTTTGCAACAGTCTTCAACTACTTATGGTATTGTGACACCTTGCACTAAAGGGTTCGCTACCGACCCCCGACCACTGCATAGGTTGGGCTCTTGTCAGCAAATCACTCTCTCCAACTTCGATTTCTACCACTCTTTTCTTTCCGCCGCTCGCTTTTGGTTCCCCATATACTCATATTCATCCGATCTTTCCCGCTCGTCTTCTCAAGAAGCTCACATTTGCACTATCTACCCCTTAGTTCCTTAAATGATATCATCGAAGTGCCTCGTATGATCGACCTGGGTCGCCGGTGGTCGTTCGACCAAATGTGGCGGGAACATGGACGGATCCCGCCTGCGTTTCCGCAGACCCAAATCTTGCCATCATCGTTCCATTAATGTAGTGCCTTTCCAGTCACCCAGCCGTCAGCGGGTAGCGGCTGCCCGTCAAGTCTCCATGGACGCGTTGAGGATGGAGGGTTGACAAGGTGACAGCACTGCAACGCAGCAGCCGCACAACACGGCAATTTGCTCGGACAAGGGCTATGATTCCTTTCGTTCATTCGTTTAGGTATGCAGCAACGAAGCACATAAGCACATGAGAGCAAACTCTCATCATTTCCCGCGAACTACAGACGTCGGACGCGTCGCTCCTGGCTCAGTAAGACGAAGACAGTGCGTAATCCATCTGGAGTACGTAGGCCTCGGATGAACAAGAACGTCAAGCCACTCGGCTGAAAAGATGTGTATTGAAGAAGTGTAAAACTGGGAAGCAATGAAGCAGTGCAGCAGATGCGTTGCTCTGAAGCCCCGCGGTGTTCGGGTTTAGTGAGTTGGAAGAGAGCAGAAATGTGAGGGAAGAAATGGGACAAGGAGTGGAAAGAAAGGAAGTAGAGTGGAGAGGACGGACCATCAGCGGAGGACCTACGCGGAGCACAGTATCGCTTTGGGACCAGAGAAGGAGGAGGCGCTGTTGAGCAGGTCGTTGCAGCGAAGGGCAGTCGGGCAGCTGAATGTGGCCGTGGTGACCTGTGATGTCGACAATCGCGGCGTTTTTCTTCCGCGCCATGGATCACGTTGCTGCTTTGAAGATGTTGCTTGAGCACGATATGACACACAGCCGACCGAAGTTCTTCTTCAAAGTAGGCAGAGGTTTGGGGCGTTGTTGGGGCAGCAGCCATCCGCCCCGCGCGTTCCGCAGCACTGGAATTGGTACTGCTTGCATAAAAAAGGCACATCACTGCGGTCACAGTCAGGCATGCTCTGTCCGGGCTGTTAGTCAAGAAGAAGAATTTGAGCTCCGTTTCCAAGGATTGTTGCCACAACCAAGAAGCCTTCAGACTTACATAGGGAATATATGTGGTTCCCTTCTGAATGGCAAGGCACGTACGGCAGCGATCAACGCAATGTTTGAATGAACCCAGGGTGCCTGCGCACCAATCATGACATTCATGGTCGTGACGTTTCTGTGGAACAGGGTCAGAGAGGGAAGGGCACAAACGCAGCTGTCTTCGCGGTGACTTACCAGCTCGGCTTTGCAGACCAGCATCAGGGAGCTGGCCGCAAGGAAGGAGAAGAGTGCGCCAAATTTCAAGGTTAACTTTGGGAGAAAGTGAAGGGAGAATTTAGCGGGTGAGAAGGGTTCTGAGCGATGTTTGGAGGAAAAAGGTGGAAGGTAAGGAAAGACGGATTTCGTCTGCCTATCCCTTACATATACATGTTCCGACCTCCTCTCAAGGGCGTGAGCGGCATTTGCGCAGCGCAATTTGCGTAAGATGAAATGACTGGGCGCATTCATCGCGACGTGTCGGCTGAGGAGGGCGGAGATGATCCTTGATTCTCGATCCCCTCATCTCATGATCGCGTATAGGCCAACTCGCCACGAGCCATAGACCACGGTGACACCCTGGTGAGCAGCTCCTCCCCTTTCTCCACCGCTCGCTCTGGTTGCACTCATTCGTGCATCCTAGATACTGAATACGTACCTCATTCCTGCCACATATCCCTGCCACGTACCCGGACTGAGCGAGAGATTTACAGCTGAGAAAATGAGACGGGAGCTGTTAGGCGGCCAGGATGATATGTTGTGGAAATGGATGGCGTCGGAAGGCGGAAGTTCTCCGCTCTCTGATTCATTACAGCTCATTCATTCTTATTGATACACGATAATGGTCAGTCTCCGCGTGCAACGCGGTGTCATACGGCCTTTTGAGTCTGGGAAGTGACCTCCTTGACTTCTTCCATCAGGTTCTGCCGATAGCCTGACCATGAATGAAATGAGATGATTGACTGAGCCGCAGAGTCAAATCCTTCCTTCTGAGCTGCGCTCCTTCCTGTGCTTCTCTTCCATCTGCGCACCTTCGCTCGCTCTCGTTGGCTACCCGCGCTCGAAAGGTGTTCTGTATTTCGTTTTCCCACCCGCCTCCCCGTGAGGTGGTCCTCCTCGCTAGCGCTGCTAGTCCCAACCGCCCGCTGCGGTGGACTGCGGCGTTCGAGCCGAGCTCTCAACCCCAACCACTTGCGACGCTGCAGCTGCTTATCATTTTCATTTCACACGCCAGCCATTCACAGACGAGGACGGCAAGGAAAGGGCAGTCGTAAGACGGCATGGTGAGGGCAAGGGGAAGAGTGAGGTGAGAAAATTGCGGGGTGCGGTTGGTGGGAATTAATTGTGGCGTGAGAAAAGTGTATGTGACCCACGTCCTTCCCAAAACTTCTCCACGCTGTCATTCACGTCTCCGCTGGGGAGGAGGGGGGTCACAAAACGTTCGTCGTCTAACGACGAACGGTTACGATATCTATTGAGGCGTAATAAGATGTTCCACAATCATAGGAACAGAGCCATCAGCCCACGAACCGACGAGCATTCTCGAACATGCGTTGCCAAGGTCCCCGGCCCTTCCACTCTCTCGCCGCAGCCGAGGGCCGCCAGCTCATAGCTTCAGCAGTGACTCCACGCTCTGGATGGGGCATCATAGCCAGCACTCGTCCATCAGGCGACTGCACACCCGTGATCCCGTTCGCCGAGCCATTCGGGTTGATCGGGTACTTCGTCGTTCCTTGTCCAGCAGTAGCGCCGTTACCAGTCTCGACATACCGCACCGCAACCAGGTTCTGAGCCTCGCAATGTTCCAGATCGTCAGGCGACGAGAACGATGCTCGCCCCTCCCCGTGCGCTACGATAGCAGGAATGCGGCTCCCACCCATGTCCGAGAAGAAGATGCTCTTGTTCGTCGAGGCGTCTTTCTCGTCTGCCGCAATCTCAACCATGCAGACCCGTCCTTCGTACCGTGCGCTCTCGTTAGGTTTGAAGCTCGGCCATCGCTCCGCACCAGGAATCAACCCAGCACTCGCGAGCTGACTCAACATCTGACACCCATTGCACACACCCAACGCGAAGGTGTCCTTCCGCTTCGAGAGGAAGTTTTCGAACTGTGCCCGGACTCGGTCGTTGAGCAAGATCGACTTAGCCCAGCCGCTTCCTGCGCCTAACACGTCACCGTACGAGAAGCCACCGCACACAGCGAGACCGACAAAGGAAGTCAACGACGTTCGCCCGCTGATCAGATCGTCCATGTGTACATCGACAGCACAGAAACCTGCCTGAGTGAATGCCCAGGCCATCTCGATCTGCCCGTTCACACCCTGCTCGCGCAAGATGGCAACCTTGGGTGACGAAGTGATCGGCTTCTCCGGTGACGGCGCTAGAGAGGCTAGGACGTCGGCCTGAGGAAGGTATGTGAGCTGGTACGTCAGCTCGGCGGGACTCGAGGCATCGTCCGTGATGAGGTCGTACTCCGATTGGGCGCTGAGCGGGTTATCGCGCAAGGACTGCATCCGGTACGAAGTCTCCGCCCAGGCGCGCTGAAGCTGAGCCCGAGTGCTCGAATAGATCTTCTGGCCTTTCGAGGTAATCTTGAAGCTCTGATCTTTGGCATCAGCATTGACCTTGCCGATGATCTTGACAGCGTCCGAGGGGAAACCGACCGACGACAAGACCATCTTGACAGCCTTGACATCGCCAGTACGAACTTGCATGACCGCACCGAGCTCCTCGTTGAATAGGGCCGCAATAGGATCAGCCGTCGCAGCCTCGCCCAATCCGTCCAGCTCAATCGATGCACCAATCCGACCCGCAAAGCACATCTCCGCCACTGTCGTGAACAGGCCACCATCAGATCGGTCATGGTAGGCCAACACCAAACTGGGCTCCTTCCTGGTCTGCACCTTGAGACCCTTGAGCGTATAGACAGCCTCCACGAAGGCCTTGAGCGTACCAGCATCCTCAACATCAGGCGCTTCATCGCCCAACTGACGGAAGACCTGAGCAATCGCCGACCCGCCCAATCGCTGCTTGCCCTTGGCCAGATCGACGAAGATGAGCACACTCTCTCCGACGTCCGTCCGGAGCTGGGGCGTCCAGGTATTGTCGATCGCATCAACGGGCGCAAATGCAGTAACGGTCAACGACAGTGGAGCTGTGACGGCGCGCGAGTCGCCCGGACCTTCCTCCCACGCCATTCGCATCGACATTGAGTCCTTGCCTACAGGAATGGAAAGTCCCAATGCAGGACACAGATCGAGTCCAACCGCCTGGACAGCCTCGTACAGTCTCGCCCCTTCGTCGCCATGGCCCGCCGCACACATCCAGTTGGCACTCAAC
Organism: Tilletia walkeri; assembly: GCA_009428295.1. Classification (NCBI taxonomy): domain Eukaryota; kingdom Fungi; phylum Basidiomycota; class Exobasidiomycetes; order Tilletiales; family Tilletiaceae; genus Tilletia; species Tilletia walkeri. Next base: position 8,795 of record RDSH01000001.1, read on the forward strand.
TTAACTCGCGTAAGATCACCCACGCTCGCAGCAACGAGATTGGTCAATGCCTCGCCGACCGCCATGCGAGCCGACGCGGCGGCACTGAGCAGAGCCAAGGGTGTCCGCTCGCCCGTCGCCATTGCCTCGCCCGTCAGACAGTCGTCAAAGCCGTACGAGGTCCGAGTGACAGCGACATCCGAGACGGGAACTTGCCAAGGTCCCACCATCTGATCACGCGCGACGAGACCAGTGACCGAACGATCTCCGATCGTGATCAGGAAGGACTTGGAGCCAACAGTAGGGAGGTGCATGACGCGGTCGACGGCCTCTTTCAGAGCAGAGGTGATGTCAGGCTTCGAAGGCAGGTAGGAGCGCAAGGAGGAGTCGAACGCTTTGAATACCGGCTTCAAACTCTTCGCCTCGCGCGCGATCTTGGGAGGCTTGCCAAACAGCGTTGACATGGGCAGGTCGATAGGCGTGTTGCCCAAAAGCTTGTCGGTAAGAACCAATCGTTCCTCCTCCGTTGCATAGCCAACGACGCCATAGGGACACCGTTCCCGCTTCGCAATCGCCTCGAAGCGTTCCAGCCCCTCGCCCGGTTGAATAGCGAGCACATACCGCTCTTGAGACTCATTGCACCAGATCTCCATCGGACTCATACCCGGATCATCAATCGGGACATCCCGCAGCTCAAAACGCGCTCCCAACCCAGCGTCATGAACCAATTCCGGTAAGGCATTGGAAATGCCACCCGCTCCGACATCGTGAATCGACTGAATCGGATTCGACCCGGCAGCCCCATCGTCCAGAGCCACGCAGGCATCGATGACCTGTTGGCACCGTCTCTGCATCTCCGGATTGTCCCTCTGCACACTTGCGAAATCCAACTGGGCCCGCTCGGCACTGCCGCTGGTCGCCATGCTCGATGCCGCACCCCCGCCGAGACCGATGAGCATACCTGGACCACCGAGAACGATGATCGCTGCACCTGGTGTGATTTTGGATTTCAGGGCGTGTTGGGGACGGACGTTTCCGAGACCGCCGGCAAGCATGATGGGTTTGTGGTAGCCGCGGACTTCGCTCGTTTCCTTTCCGTCGGGAAGCACAGCCTGTGTGGGCAAATAAACCATGTTCAGTCCCTGTCTCAGAAACAGAATGAGGAAAATACTTTGTACGTACGGGCACACGCTCGCAGAATGTCCTCCAGAAACCGGAGAGACCAGGTCGTCCGAACTCGTTATTGAAAGCAGCGCTTCCGAGGGGAGCGTCACGCATGATTTCATACGCGCTGGCGACGTGAGCAGGTTTTCCGAAGGGTTCCGCCTCCCATGCGTTCTGGGATTGGCCGTCTCGGGTGTGCAGGTCGAGGTTGGAGGTCATGAAGCCGACAAGACCGGCTTTGGGCTTCGACCCGCGTCCAACGGCGCCCTCGTCTCGGATCTCGCCTCCTGACCCGGTGGCTGCGCCTGGGTAAGGAGACACGGCTGTTGGGTGGTTGTGAGTTTCGACTTTGATGAGGATGGGCATGGGTTCTTCGTTGGGGGTGTACGCCTGATCGTGCTTGGCGGAGGGCGCGAAGCGACAGGCGGAGTAGCCTTCGAGTACAGCCGCATTGTCGGAATAAGCTGAAATGGTGTTTTGAGGAGTTATTTTGTGGGTGTTGCGAATCATGCCGAAGAGAGTGTTAGGCTTCGATTGGCCATCGATGGTCCAGTCTGCGTTGAAGATCTTGTGCCGGCAGTGCTCCGAGTTGACTTGGGCGAACATGAAAAGTTCTACGTCAGTCGGGTTGCGGTTGAGGGCCTGAGTCTCGTTCGTGCTGGACTCCGGGGGAACGTAGGCATTGACCAGGTAGGTGATCTCGTCGTTTGCAAGAGCGAGGCCGAGTTTACCGTTAGCGTCGACAAGACGCGCCAGTGCCTGCTCTCGTGAAGCTGCGGATCCGTCTCCGATGAGGTCGACATGCCGGAGAGGAGCGGAATCTGAGCGCGGCAGGAATGAGGCTTGGGAGGGCAAGGTTGGGGCGATGGTCTGAGTCATACGGTCATGGAGCAAGGCGGTGATGGCCTCGTTGCTGGCGATGGCGCTGAGCGAGGATTCATCGGCGGAGGACAAGGTGATAACGTATGCGATGCCGCGCTCGATGCGACGGACGTGCTGTGCGAGTCCGCAGATGCGTGCGATGTCTGTTGCCTTCGAGGACCATGGCGAGAGAGATCCCTCGCGAGGACTGACGTAGAGAACCGATCCCGCCGAGGACTTTCCCTGGAGGACGTCGTTCAAAATCTGTCTTGCTTCCTGTGATGCGACATCGTCTCCGTATGTGAGGAGGGTGTTGAGGGTGTGATCGAGGGATGGCTCGAGGTCCTGTCCTTCGCGCTGGCTGAGGAGGACGAAATGGATGAAGATGGGTTCGATGTTGGCGATGCTGCCGTCGAGAGCGCGCAGAGACTCCAGCAGCTGTGCACGTTTTGCCTCGTTCAGCACGGAAGGACCAGCGCGTATCAAAACCATCTTTGTTCGCTGTTCTTCGCTCTTTTGCTGTTCGACGTCGACAAGAACGAGGCCGAGCTCATCCTTCCTCCCAGATCCCAAAAAAAAAGTCAGGAAGCTGGTTTGCGGTGACTCACTGGACGATATGAGACTCCACTCAGAGTCTGTTATCTTATCTTTTGTTTGTTGACTTCACTGCTTACGTACTCCACTCACACTTGCTCTGATGCTCTCTGCCTCCCTCTCCATCTGTCGCAACTCCTTCACCATCACTCTCCTTCTCAAGCCCAAGTTGTGGATGACTTTTCTCATTCTCCCTTCCGTATTCCGTATCGTTCCAGCTTCTTTTTTCCTTTCCCAACGCCTCCTCGCTTGTTGACACCGGCTCTGTGGTCTGCACTCCGCGAGGGGATCAACGATGGACCGACAAGGCTTACATGGCAGCGTTGCTCACTTTTCCTCATAATCCCTGGTTAGGACACTGATGTGGTGTGCGGCAGTTTGCTGCGTTACTCGTTCGGTCCTGGCCGATCGTTTTCCTCTCTCATTCTCTCTCTGTGTGCGCCAAGTGCTTGGGTCCTGACCAATCCATTTTCGTCTCTGTGCACCACTTGCTCGGTCCTGGCTAATCGATCTCTCTCTCTCTCTCTCCCTTTTCTTCCCCGCTCACCTTCTTCCCATTGCGCTCGAGTGGGTCCGCGTGCGTTCCTGCCGGACGCAAACTGCCGCTTCTGGGATTCGTCTCCCTGCCCCCTATCGCACCTCTCCCTGTTGAAGTGGATCCCGTCTCCCGAGCGGCGATGAATGGCTGGTGTGAGTCATCGTTCTTGTTGCACCTTCATGCCATGTCTAGGCTGACACGCAAGTCCATTGCATATCGAAGTCTTCCTCACTTCTGTATAAAACCCGACCAGCCTCGCCGGAGTGATAGCACTTTTCAAACCCCTCATCCTCATCGGCCTTCCATCGCCACGACAATCTCACCTACCACTGCCCCATTACCCTTCCACTCAATATCTCGACAATGGCTGCGCCTGGACGTGAATTCGGTACTGTGAAAATGGCAACAGCAGAGCAGCAGTCTCTCTTGCCAACGAACAGGAAGGGAGATCAGACGGAGGAGGCCAAACCCAGCCGCGGTCGAGACGTTGCGTACTTCCGCAGCTTCTTCATCTGCTGCTCCATCTTCATGATCTCTATTTGTGCCTTCGATCTATTCGTCTATTACGGTGGTCAAGACCCCAATGCCAAAGGTCCCTGGCTTGGATCTCGTGCATTGGCCGACTACTTGTTCCCAGCAAGTTCTCCCCCTTCGACTCTAGAGGCACGCCAGTTCGAAGCCTCTGTGGATAATAGCTTCGAATTCAACAGCTTTGGCACACGCTCTAGCCCCATGTCCGCCCTGCCATCAGCCAAGGACATCGCCCATCTCATTGAAGCACAATACCTCAGCGTGCCCGACCCAGCCTCAGCACGGAACGCTCTCCAACGATACACGGCGGCGACCCACATCGCAGGGAGCAAGGAGGACTACAAATTGGCCATAAGGGTCACCTCCGAGTGGGCAGCCTTGCTCGGAGCCGACTTCTCCGAAAACACCCACGTCTTCGACGCCGGCTCGCCCGAATCTCAGCACTACATCAAGGGCAACTGGACGGGTCCCTGGGGAAGTCCACCCGCCAAGCCTAGGGTGTTTGTCGACACCTATCACACCTGGATCAACTACCCCATCAACTCCAGTCTCAACCTCTTCCCGGCACCCACGAAGGATACACCTGAACCGGAAGCGAAATGGACAGCAAAGCTGAAGGAAGACTCCTTCCTCGAAGATCCGACCTCCGCGCATGGTGAGCCTCAGTTCCACGGCTATTCGGCCTCAGGCTCCGTCTCAGGTCCCGTCGTCTATGCCAACCAAGGATCTAAGAAGGACTTCGAACGTCTGCACGCCCTAGGAATCAACACTACTGGAACGATCGCTCTTGTCCGATACGGAGACACCTTCCGCGGTCTGAAAGTCCGCGCAGCAAAGGAGGCAGGCTGCATTGCCACCATCATCTACTCCGACCCAGCCGAGGACGGAAACATCACAGAAGCCAACGGATACAAAGCATACCCGGAAGGACCGGCGAGAAACCCCAGCTCCGTCCAGAGAGGATCCGTCGTAGCGTTGTCTTACCTCGCGGGAGACCCATCCACACCGGGTAAACCATCCTACCAGAATGCCACCCGTTTGAAACCTGAGGAGAGCGACACCCTGGCGAAGATTCCGTCTCTCCCTCTCTCCTACGATGAAGCCAAAGTCCTCTTCGAAGCAATAAAGGGCAATGGAGCCAGTCCTGACACCAAATCCCTCGGCGAGGATTGGTCCGGAGCGATCCCCGGCGTCCAATACTGGACAGGCCCATCGAAGGACATCGTTCACCTCGAAAGCTTCCAGGACCTCCAAGTCCGGAAGATCTGGAACGGATATGCCGTCATTCCTGGATTCATCGACGACGAGGTTATTGTCATTGGGAACCATCGAGACGCATGGGCATTCGGAGCTGCCGATCCTAACAGCGGAACGGCCACTTTCCATGAGCTCATAGCGGGTCTGGGCTCACTCGTCAACCGCGGCTGGCGTCCACTCCGCACTATCGTCGTGGCTTCTTGGGACGCAGAGGAATACGGCATGGTCGGCAGCACTGAGTTTGGAGAGGACTTTGCGGACTGGCTCAGTAAGAATGTGGCCATCTACCACAACTTGGACGTCTCGGTGGCAGGACCTTCCGTGGCAGGACCTTCCCTTGAGATCGGCGCAAGTCCCTCGTTGCTTGATCTCTTTAGAGATGCCGTGGCGGAACTGGCCCACCCGGATGATCCAAAGCGCAACATGACCATCGATGCAGAGAGCGCGCTCGGTTCCGGATCGGACTTCACTGTCTTCTTGCAGCACCTTGGCATTGCCTCTTCTGACACTGGCTATGCACCAACCGGTGATTCTCCCGTCTACCCTTACGTGGGTACTTTACTCCCACTGCAATGTCTGAAAAGATAAAACCCGAAGCTCACCAAACAATTCCTCTACAGCATTCCAACTACGACTCCTTCGCTTGGATGAAGAGGTTTGGAGACCCTACCTTCAAGCGCCATATCGCCATCGCGAAACTATTCGGACTCATCACCCTCCGATCCGCCACCGACCTCTTCCTGCCCATCAACATCACCGCCTACGCAACCGAGTTGCAGAAGTACCTTGACGACGCGGTCGACATCTATAAATCCTCAACGGGCGAAGCTAAGCGCGTGCGACAGGAAGTCGGCTCCATCCAAGGCGAAACAGTAGATTTCCAGCCACTCCAGGTAGCTGTGAAGGCTGTTCAGGCGTCGGCGGCTCAGTGGGAAGCGGACAAGCAGGATGCTCAGCGCAAACTCGACAGGATCTTCGGTCATTCTGCCGAGGAAGGACAACGTCTCAAGAAGCGGGAAGATAGCCCCTCGGAGAACACGGCTGCCATAATCGCCGCCCAAGGGCAATTCTTCGATAAGGTGCGAGAGGTCTATCAGCTCATTCGGTCTGTCAACAAGCGGGCTCTAGGATTCGAGCGCGGGTTCATCTCGAAGGAAGGGCTCGTGGGTCGGGAGTGGTACAAGCATTTGGGAGTCGCTCCCGGCAGGTGGTTGGGATACGGCGCTACGACGTTCCCTGGTCTTGTCGAGGCGCTTACGCTCGATGCGGGCAAGGGGGCTTCGTATGAGGCCAAGAGGCTCGAGTTGCATCTTCTTAAGATGGCCAATGCTCTTTCTGGTGGGGAGCAGAAGAAGTGAAAGGGAAGGCAGGCCTTCTAGCGACGCGGAGCCGTCGAGGCGTAGAACATCCTTCAGATCAATAGACACTTCGTTTTTCTTTAAGACACCCTCACATCGATCAGGAACAGGCCAAGCTCGAGTTGTGATGCGATTTACATCTCACACAGAGGGCGGCGCAATACGATGCCGACTACCTCGAGCCCAGGTCAAACCAGTCCAGGTAGAAATCGTACAAAAACTCGTAGTGTATAACCCAAGACGTGACGGTGAAGCTAAAGAGAAGACAAGGCAATGCAGCAAGAAGCAGCGGTAGGGATAAAATAGAAGCGATGAGAGAGGAAGGGTGGGACGAAGGGGAAGGTATCATGCCCACTGAGTGACAGAATCGTTACGCATCACGTAAATCGTTAAAATGGAATACCGCTTCCGAGGAGATTAGGAAGATGATATGTGCTTCAGCCCAGGAGACCGGCAATGGCTGCGCTCGAGCAGGTGACGAGGATACCAGTGATGAGCTGGACATTTGAAGGGAAGAAATAGAAGAAATTCGTTCAGTATCCAGTCGCTTTGAGTCTTAGGCTTGGGAGACTGTGACAAACTCACGGCACGAGGAGCCAACTTGGCGATGTCACCACCGCGACCGGGAGCCAGGGCAGAAAGCACACCAATGTTGATACCAAGGGAACCGACGTTGCCGAATCCACAGAGCACAAAGGTAGCGATTGTCCGAGCGCGCGGGGTGATTTGATCCGCTGTGAGAGTTCCGAGGGTACCGTACGCGACGAATTCGTTCTGGATGATCTTGGTGCCAAGCAGTCTGGCGACGAGAATAAGATCCTTCTTGGGGACACCGAGGCACCAGCAGAACTGAGACACAAGAAAGTTCTTTGTTAGCGCTCGAGTCATGACGCGGCGGAGAACGGAAGGGGAAATACGGCACTCACGGGGTAGAAGAAGTAGCCGAGAATGAGCTCCAGCGTGAGCGCGTACTCGTCGTGTAGCCCCCACGACTTGCCGATGTACGTCAGAATTCCGTTGATGGCGCCGACCAGGGAGATAATGACCAGTACGTTGCAGAAGATCAAAGCTGCTACCCTGACACCCAGCCAAGCACCGTTCGAAAACGCATGGAGCACATCGACGGCCTTCTCCTTGTCCTCCTCACCACGGTCAACCACGATCCTGCCCATCGTGAGCGGCTCCTCGGTCTCAGGCATGATCGTCTTGCTCGCTGCAATGGAGGCAGGGATCGACATCACACATGAGGTGATCAGCAAGGTGGGGTTGATACCCATCGAGACGTAAGCCAGGAACACGGAACCGGCGACGGTCGCGAAGCCGGAGGTCAGGACCTGGTGAAGCTCAGAGCGAGTCATCAATGGCAGGTAGGGCTGAACCAAGACTGCGTTCTCGCCTTGACCGATGAAGGGAGATGCGGCGGCAACGACGGCTTCGGCACCGGAAATGCCCATCAACTGAGGTACGCGAGAAGAGGGAGGGGTCAGTGACGTTCCTCAGAAAAGGAAGGATGGAAAGAAGGAGGGAAACTCACTCGGAAGAAGAAGAAGGCAAACTTCCTGATGACCCAAGTGAGGACGCCGAGGTAGAAGAGAGCAACACAGAGGGCGATGAAGAAGATGATTCCACCAAGGGTGGCAGCAATGAAGAGATGCTGCTCGAAGACTGTAAGGAGATAGTTCAAATAAGTTTAGTCTTTCGAGTACAAATGGACTAAATCTGCTGGAAAATACTGACCGATGTCTTGACCCCAGAAAAATGCAGCTCCCTTGTAACCCTGGCTGATCAGATCAGCAGCAGCAAAACTGAACCACTGGAAAAGGTCAAAGAAGGCTTTGGTCTTGAAGACGAGCAGTGCAATGATCATTTGCAATCCGACGCCGGTGATGAGGGGCTGCAACTTCACCGCTTTGCGATTCGAGCTGAAGACGTAGAATGCGCCGTAGATGAGGAAAATGCCGAACAGAGCTCGAGCACGGTCGCCGTACTTCGATTCCGGAGTCTCCTTGATACCGAAGGCGGAGCCAAGGAAGAGGATGAGAATAGAGAGCCAGCCGATGGTGACCTTGCCATAGTAGGGGATCATGCTCCATGGTCGGCCAAGGACGGTGTTCCAGGTGGAGGAGAAGGCGCGGACGAATGGCCGTTGTGGGATGTATCGCGAGTTGTGGAAGAGGATGAGCAGGATGAAGAACCATGCTGTGAGAGAGAAGAGCCAGACATGAGACGTATACGCGTCAATTGACTGCGACTGTGTGCGAGCGGTGGTCTACCATGTCATCAGGGCCGTCAGAAGAGAAAGACACGAACCAATGATGGTGTTGGGGATCCACTTGTGACGGGTTGCGGTGTTCGCTACGGAGGGAATCCACCAGCCGAGCTGCACGAGTGGAAAAAGTGAAGGTACAGTTACGTCAACGTGCGTCACAAGATGGAAGCGCGGGAAGGGAGGGGCAAAGACTTACGATGAGCAGGATGAGACCGAAGTCGCGAGCAACAACCGCTCCTTTAGAATGTAAGAGCATCTTCATCTTCGAGGGCTCTCCTTCGCGTTGACCAGGTGGAGGAAGCATGACCTGTGGGCCGCCTTCCTTGGTTGAGCTGGCATGCTCAATGTCGTGTTCGAAAGTTGCGTAGTCTTGCTTGCGATCATCATTGGAGATCGAATCTGAGCCTGAGGGTGCTGAGCTTCGGGCGGCGCTGATCTCAGCCACTGGTTGGGAGGGCGGTGTTGGGCCTTGGGCCTGTTGGAGATGGGTGGGAGCCGTGCTTGCCATTTCGATCTAGCACACTGATCCGGTTCGAGTGTCTGTTCGAAGTCGGCGCAAAGGGAGAAGGACGAGGAGGACCAGAATGGAGAAAGGGGGATGAGGCAGACGAAGAAGGGGAAAGTTCTGAGAGTGGTCAACGACTAGATAACGAGCGCCTTCTTCTTATACAATAAGTGAGCCGTGAGGGCGAGCTGGGGACGAGCTCTGCAGGAACGTATAAAATGAGACACTTGAGCAAGATAAAGTGGACCAGCGAAAGACTCGCCAGTCGCTCGCTAGGGAGTTAGCCGGCATTCACGAGACGTCAGATATCCGAACGGGAGATCTTGGATGAGCTCTAACCTTGCTCGGCACCGAGAGCGAGCGGTGAGAAGAAGCGAGAGAGCTGGACATGAAGAGCAAGAAGAAGAACGCCAGTTCTCGGGAATCTCTCGGCGTCTGATTTTTGAGTTCGCCATCCTCGACCCGCCTGGTCGCCTGGTCCCTGGTCTGGTCAGTGGTCCCTACCTGGGGCAGGGGGTCCTGGGGCAGGGAGTGGGGACTGGGGAGGTGCGGGATTCTTTGGATGTCTGCCCGACTGCTGGTCCGCTCATTATTCCTTGCTTCACGCTCAGCATCAGTGTGCCTGGAATGAGTAATGAGCTGCTCGGACGACCAAATCATCGAGATAAGGGCTAAGAAGATCTAAGATAAGGACCTCATCTTTGCTTGGGCTGGGCGGGCGCTGCGCCGCTGCTCGCTCACAGCAGGCGGCCCTGGGCCCCTGGGCGTAAGCAAACCCGTGAACGGATCAAAGGATCTCTTTGTCATTCGCAGATGGCAGCGTTTCATCGCACATGGAAGCGTTTGAGCGATCAGCGATCAGCGGCCAGCTTTCACTTCTTGTCCTGGTTGCCCAAGATCGCCTCCCCCACGACGCTCTTCGCCTTTCCCACCCCTTCCTTGATACTCTTCAAAATCTCCCCGCCACCACTCAAGACCGCGTTGCATTCAGTGTCCTCCGCCTCGCGTCTTGGCAAGGAGTCCTTGATAGACTGGACGACACCCTTGTCCTTTTGAGGCTGCTTTGTATCGAGGCTCCCGGGGCTGACCGGATTCATCGCTTCCTCCGCGGGGTCACTAGGCATGCCTGAAGCCCGCTTATGATGAGGATCCACCCCACTCTGTGTCTTCGAGCGCGTGTGACCCACGTCATCATTGCTCTCACGCTGAGGTCCCGAAGAGCGATCGACACCGGACTGGGGTGAAGATCCATTAGGACGTTGACCTCGAGCATGAATTGAGTTTTCTTCTTCGGTCGAGAGTGAAGAGCTCTCCTTCTTTGGGGATGCAGCTGCCCACGACGAGGACGTCGACATTGAGCGACCGAAGCTGTGGAGCGAGGGCGAGGCCAAGATGATGGAGTGTGACGGTGCCATGGTGAACCAGGTCGAGACTGCGCCGCCAAAGGCCGAGAGACCCGCACCAGTTGGCGGTCCCGTGGGCGATCCACCTCCAGTCTGGCTGTACCCGCCAGTGTCGCGACTCTCGCGGTTCATGTTTTCAGCCTTCTGGCTGTTGTCCTCGCGAACGCCGCGTCCAGCATATTCGTCTCGGTGGCGGGAAGAAGTCGAACCACCATGCTGGGAGGCGCCTTGATCTCCCGAATGCGGGAACGGCTCGCCTTGTTCAACCGTCTCCACATGCGTTCCTTCATCAAACTTAGATGAGCCGAGATTGCTTTGGCGCTCTGCGGTCTGTTTGGTGTGTTTCTTTGCTACCTCGTCCTTCACTCGGTCTCGAGCGCGTCCATAGCCTTGACCCTGGGTCGAATAAAGGCGCGGATGGATGCGTCGAAGAACTGCGGGGAGGTAGACGAGTTTGGTCATCGCAATGAGACAACAAGGAGAGGAAAGTGCCGCGTCAGGCCGCGAAGGACGTGGTCTATCAAGGATGGTGACCGCGAAGTATCTGGAGGAGAGGAAAAGGAGGATGAGTGAGGAGGTGAGAATGAGGGCATCTCCCATATAGGGCAAGCATGTTGAGGGAGCTCCTAGTTGCTTGTTGAATCCTGACAAGCAGACCACGTGACACGATCGTCATCGTCACCACTATTATGATTTCTAAACGCTCATCATAACATCACTGGACCCTGGCTGGGCATTTCTCCTCGCATCGAGCTGACGAGCGGAGCGTCTGGCGTCAATGAAGAGCACGTCCGCCTCGCTCACATCGGCCACAGTGATGCTGTCTCGTCCTGCCGCTGATGCAAGAATGGAGGCTGGTGTGAGGAGCTGGAGTGCAAATCTGTGGAATCGAGAAATGAAGATGAGTGTTCAGGAGATAATGCTGAGGCGCTGGGCGCTGGGATGGCAGATGACACGAACCTCAAACTGCTCTTCACGCCTTCCTCTGTGAATTGAGCCAATGCATCCTCTTCCACCTGAAGCCCTTCGACCTTGATGCGGACTTTAAGTACCTCCTTGATATCATCGCTGTCGTACGGCGTCGTCCGCACGATCATGCATCGATCCAGCAAGTCCGTGGGTACACCGTGAGGAGCCGCGATCCCGCCTTGCCCAGAGCCAGCCTTGCCGTCATACTCCGTCCCGCGCACAATAGCGTGGCCGCGATTGGTCGCCAGGATCACATGAGGGCTGATGGTCGATTCGAGTGCGCGATTCAAGTAGGTGAAGCACTCCATGTCGAGCATGTGTACCTGAGCATACCAATCTTCATCAGAATTCCGCTACGTGCACCGTCCAGACAGATACCACTCACCTCGTCAATGAATAGAACACCAGGCACGAGCTCAGCAATGCCTTGCTCAATGTACCTGTCCACCACCTTGTTGATCTCTCCTCGGAGCTTTTCAGTGACCTCCGTTCGTCGACCTTTAACCAGCTGTCCGACGACCGACATGATGTCTTGACCACCTTGTGGCTTCGCATTGGCCATGTCGAGGTCGTGTAGTGTTACATCTTGTACGACTTCCTTGCGTTTATGGACTTCGCCCTTTGGCAGGGGTACGTATTCCTCCGCCTCGAGGTCAAACTCCGTCGCGTACGCATCTGAACGGCCCACTCTCTACGAAGAGGCAAACAGGATATTAGTCACGCCCCGGAAGATAAGAGGTACGGAGAATACTGACCTTGACGGCGCCGGTATTTGCTTCGATGTAGATAACATCGCCAACGCTTACTCGCTCCTTCATGATGCTCTCGTAAATGCTGGGATCCAGGCGCAACTGCTTCGTGCCCTTGACCGTCTTGAGCGCAATTACCACATGCGAAATTGTCTTCCCGTATCCACTCAGCGGATTGTCGACTTCGCTGGGTGTGAGTTCTGTGACCTCGCCTTCGTAGACCTCTTTCGTTTCCCGAACACGCAGACCTGTATGATGAAAGTGATATGAGATGGATGAGCGCACAAAATTACCGCAATCAGCATGGCAGTGACGAAACAGCGTAGCGCAGATGATGAGTGTGGTGCTCACCGATTGCTCTTCTGAAGTTCTCCATCAGTACCTCCGTCTTTTTCACCTCAGAGCTGTAGACCTCCGAAGCGACCATCGGGCAAAAGGGAACTTTCTGACCCAGCTCCTGCGCCAATCCCAAAGCAAGCGCAGTCTTTCCCGTCCCTGGCCCGCCGACGAGAAGAAGCGCCCTTCCAGCAAATTTGCGAAGCTTGATCAAGTCCAGAACGAGGCCACATGCTTCTCGTGCTGAACGTTGTCCGACGAATCCTTGTGCGATCGGCAGAGCGAGTCCCGCATCACCCAGACCGAGCCCTTTGATGTGAGAATGCGGATGGAGGAAAGCGCGGGAGGACGAGGTGCCCGTCGCAGCTGGAGGATTTGTTGTCACCTTCATCGCTGTGTTGAGTTGACGGTCGCTGTCGAGATGGAAGTCGTGCAGGAGGAATTTCCCATCGAAAGGGACGAGAAGAAAAGGTAAAAAGAAAAGGAAGAAGTACTCGAAGCAGGATGAGCTCCGCCATAGCACGGGCCACCAACTGCACCTTTCCTCCCAACCCCCGGGCGCCGCAAATTCTCGTCGCCTTCAAGACTCACGCCTTTCCAAGAGCAGCACGCGTGGTGTTTCGCCCCCGAAATGCGTGTTGTCCGCGCCTTTGTGATTGCCGGCGCCGTCGCCGTGGCCAGCTCGGTCTGGACACTACTACAGGGCGGCAACCTCGTACATGCCGCTTCCACGTCAGCTTCATCGGCATCGTCAGGATCCTCTCCGCCCATCAGCATCAGACTGCGAGGCCCATGGTCCGTCCAGCCACCTCTCCTCCTCGAAATTCTCGAGGCCGTCGCCTCCGAAGAGCCCGATTCCTTCTTCCCCTTCGCAACCCATTTGACGGGTCCATGGGCGCTCGCAGAGTTAGGTTCAGGAAAGGCGCAAGACGCAGGCCTGGCGCTGGCTCAAGCTTCTACTCGCCAGATCTACCGAGCGGCTCATGCGCACTTGGACAAGCACGCCTACCTCGCTGATCCCGCTGTCCGGCAGAATTTCAATCTCAGTCTGGCCTTGCATGCGGGAGCTCCCAAGGTGGAAGCGTTTTGGCAAGTGTATGCCACAAACGGTCTGGAGAGCAGGTGGGAGGACTACGTCAAGGGGAACTTGAAAGGGTCGCAAGAAGATGTGCGGGAAGAATGCGGTAGCTGGGTCGACTTCGCTGGTCAAGTCATCTGCACTAATCAGGAGCTTCGGGAATCCCTTTCGAAAGCCACAGCGAAGGAGCCGTGAGTGTAGCTTCCGCGAACAGAAGCTGAGTGAGATTCTTCGGGCTGAACCGTGCTTGCCTCCTCACAGGCAAATTCCGTATCCTGCGCTCTTGCCGTTCGACCATGTTCTGCCCGCCAAATTGCCAGCGTCCGTTGCTTCTCTAGCCGGACGGGCCAAGTCCCAGCAGAAAGCGGCTTACACAGCGGTCCTATACGGTGACCCTTATTCGTCCAACTTTTGGGCTTTGCATACCACCCTCTTCGAACATGCGCTCGGCACAAGAGTCAAAGAAGGCGACGCCTCCACGGAAGTTCCACAATTCCGCTACATCTTGCGCTGGCGACCTCCTGCGATCAGACTTGCGCATCAAACTTCAGACGACAATGAGGAATCGGCAAAAGCGAAAAGTGCTCGTGAAGAGCCTTATCATCGTCAGAATTCGTACTTGTCCTCGTATGGCGGGGCTTTGGATCTGAAGAAGGTCGACTATCTGGTCATTGACGATCGGAAGCTGAAGCATTCCTCCAGTTCTGCGGACGCAGGGAGCGATGCAGACAGTTCACACTCGCCCGCCTTACTTGCGCTGGAGGATAGGCAAAAGGAGAGAGAGGAACAAAGCTTCATGCGCAAGCTCCTGGCTGGTGGAGAGGTAGCAACAAATGAAGGTAATACCACCGCAGGCAACCTCGCGGATCTCACTCCGGATGAGCTAGAAAGTGAGTCAACAACAAAAAATGCATGGTTAAAGTTATGCCCAATCTTGACGTGCCTTGTCACGATTCGCAGCACTCGGTATGCGAGCTTCTACCCTGGTCCTCCAGTCACCAGACCCGCTTGTGACGCTTCGTCAACTGTCCCACAACTTCCCCACATACGCTGTCGCCCTTGCGCGCGGATTCGAAGATCGCGTTGCGGAAGGGGGCACTGAAGACAAAGAACGATCCTTCGACGCCGCCCAGGAGATTTATTCGCGCCAAGGCTACGGGGTCCAAGCAGGCTCTTCTGATCTTTGGCTGAACGGTCGAGGTCTGGTGGAGTCGGAGCTCTGGCCCCTCAGCTTACTGGACTTACTACGAAAGGAGCGTCTGACCATCCGGGCGCTCGAAAGTGTCCATCCTTCGCTGAATCGGACACAGGCAGTGGACTTGCTGCAGTATCCCCCTATCCATCGGGCGATGCAAGATACCAAGTCGTCCGGAGGGCCTCCAGGAGCTCCTTCTGAGGACGTCGAGGTCACCTTTTTTGATGCCAGCGATCGTATCGAGCGAAGAGCACTTGCTAACGGTGATGTGATGGCCGAGGAAGTCCAAGGACCAATCACCTACTGGAATGACATCGAGAAGGATGATCACTACAAACGGTATTCCAAGAACCTTGCCTCGGTGAGCAGAATTGCATCCAGCTAGGAGACAGGCTCACTGTGGCATGTGCTGACCGTCAGAATCATGCCTTTCGGTGCCAAAGCTTCTTCGCCCAGCTTGGCCGGGTTCGTTGCCGACCGTCAGGCGCAATCTCTTCAATGTCGTCATTGTCATGGACCTCCGTCGGCGCGAGACAATCCGTGTTCTCAGTGAAACTGTGGCGATGACCATTCCCCGACTGGGCCTTCGGTGGGGATTCGTCCCTGGCGGCCTAGAAATCAGTCCGGAGACAAAGGAAGGCAAAGACTGTGAGCATTCGCTCAAACGAAGGCTGCTGCCCTGATCGTCTGACCATGTCCTTTTTGTCCGTCCATTCAGCTCTGCAATTGGCCAGGTTGTATTACCTCGCTTTCCTCAATCTTGACATCCCTCAAGTCACGACCATGTTCCTTCGTCTCTCCAGCAAAGTATCTTCGGACCGATTCGTTGAGCTCAGTGTGGTTCGCCAAGAACTCCTCGCCGCCTTGAAGCATGCTGGTCGCACGGCGCCGACCTCGGGGACCGACTCAGAGCAGACCAAGGATTGGACTCAGTACGTGGACGATGTTCTACTGCAAGGCAAAGTCAAGGAAGTAGAACAATTGGTACAATCGGCTGCGCAGTACTCCCAGCGTCTCCGAGCCACAAAGAAAGACAGCGAGAAAGGCCACTTCTTCGTCAATGGTCAACATCTAGCCTTTGGTCCAGTGAGTTGCAATAATCGTTGGTGCGGTGTTGCACTTTGACGCTGATTCGAAACCTACTTGGTATCTGCAGACTATCATGCAACATCTCAACATGCTCGTGTCCGAGCAGCTGCAAATCATTGCTCGTGAGGTGAGATCCAGATCGCCACGTCTCACAACCTCTTCTTCCAAATTGACATACGCCTTTCTCTAGGTCTATCGTGGTAACCTTGACGATGACTCAGACGTCTCCAACTATTTCTATGATCAAGACGGATCTTTCTCCAGTCGACCAACGCTCGTGTTCCCCGAGCCCGATCCAGATACGGGTGCCATTCCTTCCGTGAAGCTCGTGAATTTGCTTGAGGCTTCAGCTGGATTTTCTCCACACGGACAGGTTGTCAACTCATTTGTATACCCGGTCGCTGCACAGGACGGCGGGGTCTCGCCCACTCCGAACACAACGATGTGGGTGGTCGGCGACTTGAATTCACTTCAGGGAGCCAAGCTCGTGCGCAGCGCTTTGGAGATGGTGGTAAGTATCTGGCATAAGTCAAATTCAGATGAGTATGCTTAACCTTTTTCCTATTCTATCCAGACCGAGTCACGGGTAAGGTTAGGCTTTGTTCATCAACCAAGTTCCGAGCGCACCGTGCCCCAAGTAGAGGTTGCACAACCTCGCCTCTCCACATTCCTTTATCAGCTCATCGACAAGGACGCGCTCAAGCACATCACACCGGACGAATTGGCCGGCATCGTGGATGAGATTGTCAAATCTTACCCAGCCTCGAATGTCGTCCCCGTAGGTCGAATCCACAATGCGGCTGACGACGGCTCAGAGACGCAGAAGACGGTCGCTTCGGACAGCGCTTCGGCAAACCTCCTCTCTCACTTTATGAAGGATGCTGGTTGGCATCTCGCCGATGCGGTCGACTCGACAGCGTTCTGGCAGCAAGCAGCAATCTTTGCTCGCCGACTCGAAGTTGAGCCAGACTCGCTTGCCCTGGTTGTTGGCGGACGTGTCGTGATTGCACCACCAGAAGACATTTCTGCCGAGGATTTGCGGACATTGCTTCAGTACGAAACCACAAAACGGATTCAACCTGTAGTTGATGGACTCCAGCATGTCGGAATCGCTTTGGAAGAGCTTGGAAGGTATGTGCTCAGAACTCTCAGACTACTCCTGGAGTATGAAGGCCGTCAACTAATCCAATCGCATTTCTTAGGGAGTCGTACACCGACACTGTGACGCTTGTCTCTTCAATCATCGCCAAGGCCTTTGATGATAACGGATCGGAGGGTGGCATGAAAGGGGGAAGCGGCCCACGATCACACGCGTTGGAACGGCTTCCTGCAAATGATTCGTAAGCATTTTCCGCTTGCATGCCTTACGCTTGACGCTTTTAGACTAACAAATAGCGTAGATCTTTTGAGCTTGGCACGCGAAACTCGGCCACCTTCCGGGTCATTGCCATCATCAATCCATTGTCGGAGCGAGCTCAACGCATCATTGGTGTTATCGATGTGAGTCGCTGGTCCATGGGGGTCAAAGTGGAACCCACAACTAATAATCGACTTCTGCCCTCAGCTCCTCTCACGGATGGAAGGTGTTTGGATCAAGGTCATTTTCAACCCGAATCCGATGCTCACGGAGTTGCCCCTCAAACGATTTTATCGCTTCAGTGCCCCTCACGAGCTCACTTTTGCCAACGACGAGTGAGTCATTGCTTCTCCCTCTACCCTGAATGCTGAATGCATTCTGACCTTGTTCTGCACTTACTCAGGGAAGTACCAGCACACTTGACATTCTTGGACATGCCTCAGGAAGCGGTACTGACCATGGGTCTTGAAGCTCCGCCGGCCTGGTTGACCATGCCAGAGGAAGCCATCTACGACCTGGACAATATCCGACTTCGCGATTTGCCACCTCAGGATCGCCGTCTCGGAGTTTCTGCAACGTATGAGATCAAGCACGTTCTTATCGAGGGTGAGTGCCATTTTCCAGAGCTTGTCAGCGTTTATGTCGCTAAATTTTACCACCATTGCGGGTAGGCCATGCCCAAAGTGACGGTCGTACCCCACCGCGGGGCCTGCAATTAGTCCTCGAGTCGCCGGACGGCACCGAGCAGCTCGACACTATTGTGATGGCCAATCTGGCATACTTTCAGTTCAAAGCTCGACCAGGCATGTTCAACCTCACGATCCGCGAAGGTCGCAGCAGTGACATCTACCAGCTCGAGTCGGTCGGCACACACGGCGTACGTAGTCCGAATGTCAGCGTCACAGGGAACGTAGTCATACTCGACTCACTCAGTGGCCTAACCATTCTGCCCAAGTTTGCCAAGAAAACAGGGATGGAAGATGAGGAGGTTTTGGAGTCGGATATCGAGAAGACCATGGCTAACGGACGTGGTCGCAAGAAGGGCTCCGTCTTTGGACAGGCAAAGCAAGCGGCTTCGTCGTTAGCGAAGAAGGCGAGCTCTCTGGTTGGCTCGAGTCCGAGTAATCGGACGAATGCGGCCATCAACATTTTCACCGTGGCAAGTGGTCACCTGTACGAACGAATGACCTACATCATGGTGCTTTCAGTGATCAAGCACACGAAGTCGACGGTCAAATTCTGGTTCATCGAGAACTTCTTATCACCATCGTTCAAGGAGTTCATCCCACATCTGGCGGCTGAATACGGATTCCAGTACGAGCTGGTTACGTATGCCTGGCCTCATTGGCTCCGGCCACAGAGAGAAAAGCAACGGTTGATCTGGGGCTACAAGATCCTGTTCCTCGATGTGCTGTTCCCACTGGACTTGGACAAGGTCATCTTCGTCGATGCAGACCAGATCGTTCGCACAGACATGAAAGAGCTCGTCGATCTCGATCTTCACGGTGGTAAGTTAGACCCTTGCTTTGCGCCGAATCTGCACATGCTCACCTGGCTTTTGCGATACTCAGCTCCGTATGGTTACCCACCAATGGGCAACGACTCGTACGATATGGACAACTTCCGTTTCTGGGAGCAGGGTGAGTGATGGCCATGTTTGGGGCGCACCCATTTTGAAACCCCTCACTAAACGTGTCTTTGGTCGGGTCGCTTGCAGGATACTGGAAGGATTTCCTTCAAGGAAAACCTTATCACATATCTGCGCTCTACGTCGTTGACCTGAACCGCTTCCGAGAAGTCGCAGCAGGTGACATCTTGCGGGGCCAATATCAAGGTCTGTCTTCGGATCCAAACTCACTTGCAAATCTCGACCAAGACCTTCCGAATCATTGTGAGTGCACTACGCGCACCTGGATCGGCGTTGCAGTACGTTGAGCTGATGGTATGCGCGTTTGCAGTGCAACACACGGTGCCCATTTTCACACTTGACAAGACCTGGCTGTGAGTCTCCGAGTGGGAAGTTCTGCACTGTACACATGAAGCTGACCTCCCTTTTGCAGCTGGTGTGAGACCTGGTGCTCTACGGAATGGCTGCCTCAGGCAAAAACGATCGATTTGTGCTCGAATCCCAAGACGAAGGAGCCCAAGCTCGATCGTGCAAGAAGGCAAATCCCGGAGTGGACCGTCTACGACGACGAGGTCGCAGCGTTTGCGCAGAGGCTGGCCGAAGCCAATCGACTCGGCAAGAATGTGGTCGCTCCAGCAGAAGTGGAGCGGATAGGCGTGAAGGAGCGGATCAAGGAGGTGGGTAGGGGCGATGAGACCGGCAAGGTTCCTGCCGAATCTGCTGGAAAGGGGGCTGCTTCGAACGATGACAGCAGCAGCGCTCATGGAAATGTACATGACGAGCTCTGAGCTCAATTTGTCCAGCCAAAAAAATTGGCGCGTCGCGTCCGCGCGCGCCTTTTTCTTGCGCCTTTTGCGCGGCAGTGAATGAATGAATGAATAATGAATCCTGTCTGGGCGCGTCTGGGTCCATGCTTTCCAACCATCATCGCCTCAACCCACAAGAGAATGAGTCTGTATGGCGGATACGCAGCACGCGGCAGTTTGGCTGGCGGCTCGGGCGCGTCCCTATCTTCCGGGCCAAATACTCCTGCTGGTGCCGCGACTCCTCCAGCGTCGTCGACTCGTCGGCCCGTCGGACGACCGCGCAAGACGGCCCCCGCTGGGCATCTAATACAGAGTGCACCTCAAGCAGCTGCTTTCAGTACCCCACAAGCACAACGGATCGCTCATCAGGCGCACGCCAGCTCGTCACAACCGCATCCACTTTCGGGCGCAGCCGTGCCTGTCGTTCCTATCGGACAGACTGTACACCCATATGCCTACGCAGCCCGCCTTCGCCAAGGTGGCCCACTTAAGGATGGACAAGAGATGCAGCTGTATCTAATTCCAGGGCCGACCAATCGCATGCTGCTCAGTGTGCGCTCAGGAATTCCTTCACAGATCGATTGGGGTCTCAACAAGCTGGTACAGTCGTCGTTCGCGTTCTCAGAGGGCATTCAATTTGAGCAGCTTCCAGGCCTATTCGACCAACTCCTAACCTTCCCTGGCCGGGTTGCTTGCGCTTGGTCTGGCGCGGATGCGGAACAGTGGGCGCAGGAGCATTTCGAGATCGATGAGCCTCCGGAAGTGTACTGCCCGCCGGAAGGCCACCTCGCCCATGAGATGGGAGCCCATCTTGCAGCCCATCACGAGCCGTCTACCTATCTGCTCGCGTCATCATCAAGCAAAGCGACTATCCCTTCCTTCGTTCCTTCTCAAGCCCCATCGCATGCCTCGCTCCTGCGACGTGCCCTAGAAGCCAGCCTCGTCCTCCGAAATCTGTCGATGATGCCCTTGAACAGCCGATGGCTAGCTCAGTCCAACCCTCAAGCCCGACAGCGCCTATCGGAGATCGTCCGAGTGGTGTCTGAAGTGTTGCGCATTGCTCGTCCCAAGGGAATCATTCCAAAAGGGACCGATGTGCACGGAGGTCCCTTACTCCCAGAAGAACAGCTCCTTCGCGATGACAGCATTACAATCGAGAACCTTTCGGCACTCGAGCTTGAGGGCTTGACAGAGCTCAAGTGCTATATGCTCGACATCTTCGAGACAATTGCTCCCTTGGTATCGTTGGAATACGGTGCACCCGCCAACTTCGGTGTTGTCCTTTCGACTCGGAAGCGAGTGCATGGCGCAGCCGCAACAGCTGCTTTTGCAGCTCAGGAACGGAGATCCGAAAAACTGAGGCAGCACAGCTCCACAGTCGATAAGCTCGATAGTCATCACGGCGACGCTTCCAGGACACATGTTCCGGTTCCTGCGGACAGCATTTTCCACTCCCTCCTCAGCCTGGTACACCATTCGTCGGATCGGAGTCTAGTAATTGCGTCCCTACGCTGCCTGTCTGCACTCGGCGGATACTCGATGCGAAATCGATCGGTCGGGTTTACTGAACGAGAATGGGAGGTCGCCGAGGTGGTTGCAGGCGGAGACTTCGCACAGGACGACGAAAATGCGCCAGTCGCGTACGTCACAAAGGTGCATTCCCCTGGATTGCTTCATCTTACGGCGCTCCTCATCCCCTTACTCCACCTACGCCGCACAGATCCACATCCGTCCTTGCGATCCATGGGCACTCAATTGGGACACACAGCTCTAGCCAACCTTCCTGCGAATGGCATCGCTCCGTCAGTGAAACTGGAAGGGGACACGGATATCGGGGAGGCGGCATTGGATTTACTGAGTCAACTCGTTCAAATCGAGGGAAATGCTTTGAGAATTGGGATAATAGGCGTTGGTTGCGATGTGTCCGACTCACTCAAAGACAGCACGCAGCCAATTTCTGCGATCGACGCTTCCGGGACCTTCGTCGACAACGTTAAGACCGATCTTGCCAACGCGGGCCCTCCTCTCGCTCCGACGTCATTGTTCTCCTTTCTCACTCTTCTCCTGCCATTCCAACGCGTAGCATGGCTCCGAACATCGCAGCTGTCGTGGAATACCTCTCTTCTTCCTTCAAGCTTGCCAAGCCTTCAAAAACACGAAACATCTCAACGAATGCTAAGACAGCAGCGGAGAAGGATCCAACGTCGTTTGCTTGGGTACCGAGACGACGAGGAGAGTATGGAGGAGCGTTTCATGCGGAAGCGGCTACGCGCATGGGAGGCAGTAGAGCTCGAAGGCCTTCAGGAACCGGAGCGTGCCATCAGGTGGTGAGTTCGGGATCCTGCACCTCCTGGATCAGAGCGGTAGAGCTGACGAAGACAATTATTTCGCAGGATGAAGCTCGTCTTTGCCCTGTCTCCGGACGCTGAGCTCACCCAGATGGAGTTTTGGCAGTCGTACCAGGACGAATTTCGAGCTTCGCATTCCCAGGCAGAGTTGTTGAATGCCGGGGAACTGATCAAGTTAATCGCACAGGTGTTCCCAGGTGCCAGCGCGGTCGTGGTAAAACCAGCTCCAAATGCACCTCAGCGCTTCATAATCAAAGGCCTCGACTACGATCAGCGAGAGGGTGAGCATTTCCGACGGGATTTGATGGTAGGAGCTGGAGCTGACAATCTTCCACAACTGCCGCAGAGCACGGACCACTTGAATGCCGCTGGACCCTCTGCGACCATCCCAGCATTACGTCCGGGCTCAGTCTAGCGGCCCACATCCGTGCACATGTCGATGCCTCTCCGCCGCAAAGTTTGCGCTGCAGGTGGGCGGGCTTCTACCCCTGTCCTTACGTGGTCCCAGACGTCGGCATGCCCTCTACTGACTCTGGCGACAAGGGACGAAGACAGTACTCCGAGGTCGAGCGGCGTGACATCCTTCACCGTCATCTTCTGACGCATGTACAGAAACGAGGACTGGACGATATGGGGTCATCGGCAGGAGAAGCGGTTCTTGATAAGGACGGATCAAGTCCAAAGCGCATTCGTCTCGATACTTCTACACCAGGTCCAGTTCGTCCAGGCACGGTGGATCGGCCGGGGACACTGTACTATACTGTAGCGCGGACGCCAATGGACCCTGCGACAAGCGCCCCTATCGGTGCAGCTTCGATCAGTTCCATGATTTTACGCACTCTCGCCCGAACGGCTAGCAGGGTGCTCGATAGGGCTGGTCTGCGACCGGAGTTGCCATCCAGTCTTGATCTGGTCCCTGAAGGCAGTCTCTTGGACAACGACGCGGCGGCACAGGACGCAAGGATACGGGCGCTGGCCAACGTTTTCGGAGCTCCCGCTAATTCCAACTCCAACTCCAACGATAACGACAAGTTCGGATTTCCGGCGCTGCCACAGGACGATGGTAGCGGAGCAGCAGCGGCCAAAGCTGCAGCAGCGGCTGCGGCGGCTAGTGCTGCTGCAAAGAACAGTGCTTCCGAGACTTCTGACAAAGTCGTACAAGCAAACGACAACCTCATCAGAGACATTTTCGGCACCGTCATGGCTACGGGCGCCGGTGCTCTGACAGCTGGCACTTCTCTCGGCACGGGCTCGGCCGCTTCCGATGAGGATGCTGCCATCGCTGCTGCTAATGCCATCATGGACGGTCTCCTATCTGTGGAGGCCACGATGATCGGCACTTCTGGCGAGAATGACGTCCTATGCCCGGCTCTGAACGATGCGTTGGTCGAGTTGCGCCACGAGGGTGTCAGGAGCGTTTACATGGACACTTGACAGCAGCACAGCCCCGGCCTTGGTGAAATGAATCACACATAACACGCATTTTTCCATTTCGGGACCACCTGGACGGCCTCGGACGCCGGAATCACCTTCATTCGGCGCTTTCCGAATGAAATAAGACCCGGCTTCTAGCCACCCATACATAGGTGCCAGCAAGTCATGTTCGGGCATTACCCACGGTCATGAATGCATTTGGCAAGCAGTTCATCTCATTTCCATACCTGGCCAGCGCGCTTTCACTGTGCTTTCACTGTGCAAATTCGAACCATAGGTACTCGTATGTACTAATGTACGAGTACCTGCGAAAGTATCTTAGACTCTGCCGTGGTCCAGGCAAACGCATATACGTATATAAACCCGCCGCGCTCACCTCGTCTTCCCACAATTAACCGTCTCCACATCCTCTTCCCCTGCTCACCGCTCTTCTTCTTTCTCTCGCAGCTGGTCTGCCACATAGTTCCTGACACGACACGCTCCCTTTGAACACCTGTTTTCCATCCCTTATCCTCTTCTCTTCTCCGGTCAAAACCCCTCAACATGAAGGCAGGCTTCTACTTCCTCGCCCTCGCTCTTGCCGCTGCTCAAACAGCCTCAATGCCAGTCGACCTCGCTCAAGTGCGTTCGACAGTGGCGTCAGACATTCGTGACGTCGGCGACTTCGCAGCCTTGCAGTCCTCCCGGTCTCCTTCAATGGAAGTACGTGGAAAGAAGCTTCCTTCTCGGCTGGTTCCTGGGATTCGCCGTCCGCCTCCGGCAGTTCACGTTGACGCGGGTCAGTGCGCGCGATGTTCTTATTTCCGTCCTCCTCTCGCTTGCAACGAGCAAGAATGGGATTCTCACTGACATTTCCGTGTTTCTCCCCTTCCTTTCTTCACTCGTCCTCTGCACGTTGTTTGGAATTCTCCAGGCGACCCGAATGGTGGCATGGCCGGTGACGATGTATTCAGCCCGGTGGGTCCTCGTCTCAAGAACCTTTTGGCCAAATGGGGAGCCCGCGACGTTGGCGACTTCGCAGTGATGCAAGAACGCGGCAAGGCGCGTCGCCCTCCACCAATCATTGTTCCTCGCCCTCGCCCTCGCCCTGACACTGTTCACGTTGACAAAGGTTCGTAGGAACATTGCAATTGCCTCCCTTTCGTACGCTGCTGACTCTCCCATGTTTTTCAACTTCTTTTTCTGCATCTTGTCCTGTGCATCCCGTTTCGTGTTCTCCAGGCGACCCGAATGGTGGCATGGCCGATGACAGTGTCTTCACCCCGGTAGGTCCTCGTCTCAAGAACTTTATGGCCAAATGGGGGGCTCGCGATGTTGGACCGGCAACCGCAAGGGCACAACGCAGCCTCGTTCTTCTTCAGGTCTGATTCTGCGGTGCCTGATGCACTTGCAACGCAGACATATCGAAATCTACCTCCACTACTAGAAGTCTAGAACCGAGTCGCGGGTGTCACACACAGCGTGATCCGCATCTCACAGCGCGTGAGCATTTCATATCGAGAGTCTGCGCCGCAACGAGACAGAGAGACTGGCAGAGGACTATAATGACAAGGCTAGTAGTACAACAAGAGAAGTCTGCACGGAGCAGCTTTACAATAAATCATGTCAACCACCGCAAGGTATGAACACGTCGCTGATGCCAGGCCAGCTGGTCGTGGTGGACGTCGGTATCAGAGACGAATCTCTTCAATGCGTACATGTTAAAGCGATTCATGTTCTGGTTGCGGTCGTGAGTGATAGAAAGCGATGCAGGCTGTTGTGCGGGAGCTGAACTAACAACCAGCACACTGCTTCCGGGTGGCGCGAGTGGCGGATCCGAAGCAACCACGCTGCTGCTGTCGCCTTCGTTTTCAAGTGTGGAACCTTCGTGCGGGATAGTTGAGGGTTCAGGCAACAACAGGGAGGAGTGGACGGGAAGCGAATGTGCCCGAGAAAGCAGAAGCCTAACTGGTTGCCGAGGGTGCCCTTGAGATACGCTGTTCTTGTAGTCGTCCTCGCGTGTGCAACGATTGCCATCATCCGCAGAACGCTCGATACCCAGCTCGGATTCGATGATGACCCGTCTCCGCAGCGGACAGTCGCCGATCTCGAGCAACTTTAATCGAGGAATTCCCTCAAGAAGCGTTCGCACAGATTCCACTTCGAGATTCTTGTTGCTGTGCCCGAGCAAGGTCAAGCAGGTGATTTGTGGAAGGGCAGCGATGCTGGATGCAAGGACCGAGTCGAGGAAAAAGTTGCCTAGCGTCAAGGACTTCAAGCGCGTCCATTTTGTCTGGTAATCGAGCCACACGAGTCAGAAAAACTACAGCAGTACTCATGGGGAAATCACAGGTCGACTCACGAGGAAACGTTGGAAAAGGTTGCCCGGTCGAATCATCCAGGTTGGCGAGGTAATCCACTCAAAGCGGACTGGGTTCAGCGCTTCCAAAAAGTCGAGGGCAAGGGGTAGGTCGCCTGTAGAAAAAGACATCAACGCCTCAGAATGATCCTGGAGAGCGGCAGAATCAGAACTCGTCCGACTCACTAGCAGGAAAGCGCACTTGCAAGCGTATCAGCCGTTCCTGAAAAGGCTTCAATAGGGTTGCGAGTCGACAAGCTACATCAAAGGGCACCCTCGCTGTATAGATGGAGAGGGAAGTGACATGTCGAGCGAGCTCAGGCCGGGCAGAGAGAGATCGAACGAGGAGCTTGAGGGTCTGGGAGGAGGATATGGTCGGGCGGCGATAGAGGATGGACTCGGCCAAGTGCCAGAATTGGCGACTGACTTCAAGGCGGAAAGGAGCAAGAGAGTGAGGAAGGAAGTAATCAGCTGAGATAGGGAGGGCAAGAGACGGGCTTACCTTGGCTCACGCTAACGCCATCACCATTGTCGCAGGCATGTTGAATGATCAGGCTGATGAGCTCGGCAGGCAATGGAAGCGACATATGTAAACCACCCAATCGTAGGGACGATAGCTTCGAAGGTGATAGCTTCGAAGGCTGGAAGGTGATGAGGTTCCTCACCTGACCGCTGACCTGCACTGGTTGGTGAGGCGAAATGATGGAGGTTGCCAGGCATGAAGCAGGGGCCCCTCTCAAGTCTTAAAAGGTGCTGAGGTCAGCACCTTATCGCATCGATCAGGTGGGCAAATCCATGATGAATGAATCTATCTGGAGGTTGGGAAATGGGAATGCTGATGCCTGATGTCCTCAGGGCTTAGGCGCTTAGCGGCGACTTCACTGAAGTGCATGAGATCGATCTACATGCAAGAGATATGTACAAGGCATCTATATGTGGGCTGTGGTAACGAGAGTCAAGAGTGTAGAGAAAGGGAGCGTGTGAGGGTAGACTAGATCGACGATCAATCCGTGAAGCGTGAAGGTATGAGGCAAGAGAGACGCCGGAATGTGTCGATCCGCCGAGCAGGGAAAGGACCGCATGAGGGTCAGCGTGAATCGACGAGCATCAAGCCTTCCCAAGCTTGACTTTGGCAGCGTTGATCAATTCTTGCGCAGCATCCTGGAAAGCAGCAGTGATCGTTGACGGCAAGCGACTCAGCTCAGGGACGTCGTCGCAGCTGACGCCCAGCGAGAAGCTGCCCGCATAGCTGATCATGCCAATTGCCAACGTCGACTTGCCGGGACTGCTGGGTGGGAGGACATGGTATGCGAACGCTTCGTGACCACCAAACCTGACGGGTTTCGAAGGCCCAGGCACGTTAGTGGCGACACTGTAGTTCAATAAAAGGTGTGGCGATCAGCCAACTACGACTGAAAAGCATAATACAAGGTCATGGAAAGAAGGACCCAGAATCGAACTCACTGATATTCGCGGTAGGCTTTTTCGAAGAAGCCCCGCCAGACAGGGTAGTTGGGCATCATGAAGATACGCCGCTTGCAGAAGAAGTCGAAGGAATTATACCAAATATTGGGGAGATGACTGCGCTTGATTCTGCCCATCTCGCGATTCACCTGCACCAGAAGCTCGTCCAAGCTTTTCTCGTCGGGATTGTGGAAGCTAATCGCAGGGAGACGGTGATGAAAAAGGTACTTTGTTCAGCATCGTTGACGATGTGCTGAGGCACGGAAGTGCACTTACCTGAACCATGCAATAGCACCCGTGGTGTAGTTGGACAGACTCCAGTCGCCAGCAGGCCGGACGCTGATGGGCACAAAGATGGCCACCCGCTTGTCTTTGACCTTTTTCCCCCTTTGCTCAGCCTCCCTCTCAGCAGCGATTCTAAGTGCCCTCGACAGAACGGCACAAGCGACGTCATTCAAAGTCAGTTTCGTCTTATCGTTCGAAAACGCGGTTCGGATCAACTTGATGTCCTCCATAGCGATTCCTTCGGATTGGCCATAAAGGCGACCTTTCACCCGCGTGCCGGAGTTTGTGCGCTTCGAATCGTATGTGAAGCTCTTTCTCGACCTGAAGTAGAGACCCCGGACGGTGTGCCAACTGTGAGATATGGTGCCTCCGATGGTGGGCTGAATGCTACGCCCGCCCGGTGTCTGACTCTTCTTGGAGGCGCGATCGACTTGGGATTGGACTTCCTCGATGGGCTTGTTGGCTTCGAGCGCAGCAAGGGCGGTGTGATAGGACTGGATCATACCCTGTCCATCGGAGAAGCAATGATGGATCTTGATCATGAGCGCGCTCTTGGCTCCCTGGCTCGTGTTGAGACCTGTTACGAGGAGAGCTTCCCAGATAGGCTTATCGTAGTTGAAATGCCGACTGAGGAACGATCCTGCGAGGGCGTTGAGATCCTTTTCGGTGCCTTGTCCAGGACACTGGACCTCTTCGATGTTTTCGGTGATGTCGAATTCCTCATCGAATCGCCATCGGGCGGGAGACCAGTGCGAGCCCGCAGCGAGAGTCCCGGAATACGCGGTACGACGACCTTTGTTGAAGGTACGACTGCGCTTCTTCCTGTCGATTTCTTCGGCCGTTGGCTTTGCAATGCCTTCTGCTTCTCGTTTCCGACGCGCCTTTTCGACCTTGGTCGCTCGGGAAGGGTCGAACTCGACGACGTAGCGATACTTAGGGTACATCTGCGCTAGACTTCGGAAGAAATCATCGACGGTGGCGAGATCGAGCTCGGACTTGAATTCGTACATCGACCAGCACGCACACTGGTATTGGTCATTTTCCATGAGAAGGGCGAGGTTGTCGATGCCGCTCACTGGAAACGTCGCAAAGTACTTCTTGTCAGTATCCGATTGAAAATGAAGATCACCCTGGAGAGCCATCGGCTACGTACTTTTGATCACGCGCTTGAGATCTTTCGGAAGAGGCAATTCCTGGATCCTAGGCGGCGTCTTCTCCGCATTGTGAAGAGCTGCGATTGCCGCGCCCTGGCTCGTAGTTTGGGCGGCGCTGGACTTGCTAGCTGAGGCGTTGCTCTCAGCTGTCGCTGCGTCAGGAAGGGCGTGAGCACCGCCATGCCTTTGTTCACCCTCATCGCTCGGCGAAGGAACGGCAGTGGTGTCGGCAGTTCTGGTAGTTGGGTTCGCGTCCTGAGCGTCCTGTTCGTGGGCTGCCGCGAGAGTTGGCGCAGTTCGGGCTGGCGCGTAACTGTTGGGTTGCAGCTGGGAGGCGTGTTTGGATCGCCATGCAGCACCTTGCTCGGCGGCGCTGATGACCATCGTTTGGAAAATCTGGGCAGAGAGCGAGGAGGGAAGGGTCAGAAGGGAAGAGCGGTTAGCCTTGAGTTGCTTTGGGAAGACTCAGAACCCGGTCTTCTTGTACTGTCTCGGCCCTCCTCATCACGAACCCGAACTCGAGCTGTCGGGGGCCGACCTCAGATAAATCTCGTCGAGTTGTGGTGGGACCCGCCCGGATGACCGGCTAGTTCGGTAGTTGCGTCATCACGCGCAGATCATGAACCCGAGTCCGATCTCATCTGTTCCATCAAAGGCGAGTGTGGTGAGCTGGGGCGGCTGCGCACAGGAGTCTGCTGTCTGCGGCGCGCGGCGAGGGTGGGTGCGGGTGAGGACGGTGCTGACCGCAGTGGCCGAAATGACCGCCCGACGGGTTCGAGCGTTCACGGGTTCGAGCGTTCCGCTGGGTTCGCCCGAGATGATGGAGGTGATGGAGCATGCTGGAGACGACACCGGGCCAGAGACGCAACATACACCGCTCTCGCAAAGCCGTCTCTTCCTCCCTCCTCTTACATATCATTCTCCGCTTCGTTGACACCAACTCACCTCTCTAGCAAGTTCCGTCCGTCGAACCAGCCTGACGTTGACCTCAAATTGACCTCGAATTCCTTCCCCATCCCCTCCGTCTTCCCCCCCAAAGTCCCACTTCCACTCTTTCCTTTCTCCGTGCTCACCCCTCTTAGACCAGCTTTCGAACCCATAATGATCTTCCATTCGCCCCATTCGGATCTCCACGTCCCACCCTACCGGAGCTTGCCAGACTTCATTTTCGAACACCCGTCCTTCTCTAAGGCCAATCCCAAGTCCAGTCTAGCGAAGACCCTTCGTCAACCCATTCTCTTCGGATCGCCCAGCGAGAAGAGCTCTCGTCAAAACGCAGGACCGCTTTCCCTTATCGACCTTAGGTATCGAGCAAGGTCTTTTGCTACTTCGCTCCTCCTTGACCACCAGTCCTGGTGGCAGAAGGGCGACGTCCTCTTCATCTTCGCTACTTCGCAACACGACTACCCGGCCGCGGTCTTAGGATGCCAGCTCGCCGGAGGTACGGCCGCCTTGGCAAATCCGTCATACAAAGCCACCGAACTTGCTCACCAACTTCGTCTCGTCGGTAACGCAAAAATTATCCTCACCCTGGCGGCCAACATCAGTACTGTCGAACAGGCCATCGAATCAGCTACCACTGAAGACGAATCGGAGAATGGACTGAGGAAGATCGCCACTCCCCCACGCGTATGGGTTTTCGAGGAAGAGCACGAGCAGTCTTGGTTCAAGCACGCGCTCGCATCCGGCCATGAGGTCCTCGATAAGGAGCCTACACGCGCACAAGATGCACTTGACGCCGTAGCCATCGACCCAACAGAAGATACCGCAGTCCTCTGCTTTAGTTCCGGAACGTCCGGTCTCCCGAAAGCTGTCCGCCTCTCCCATACAAATATCATCTCGAACCTTATTCAGGCCACCTTCCTCCTCTCCGATCGCCTGAACGAGCCCCTCTTCGACGATGGAGGGTGGTATAAGCAGGCTACTACGAACAGTACCGCTATCACACCTACGGTCAAGACGCCTGCTCGAAAAGGGAGTGGAATCTTCGGTGGTCAACCCGAACGCTCGAACTCTTCCGGCTTTGACATGAGTCAGCTTCCTGGTGCTTCTGGTAAAGCGGCGGAACAGTCCGTCAATGCTATCACAAAGGCCCTCAAACGTTTGCCTTTCCTCAAAGCAAAGAGTCAGAAAGTTCCCAAAGGATCGGTAAGTTCATCTCTATGTGCATGTTACTAATCGAAAGTAGTCGATAGCTGACAGATTGCCTTGACCTTTCACTTTCCCAACCTTCAGGAGTTCCACATTGACATCCTGCCACAGTTTCACTGCTACGGTCTCCTGGTTTCTCTTATCGCCCTTCATACTGTAAGTTCAAGAATAACAGATTTATGACTGGTTCGACTCCTCTGACATCGTCCTTTGCATGCTCACACCCAGGCTACGCCCCGAATCGTCCTCCATCGCTTCGAGCCTGAAGTCTTCCTACAGGCAGTCCAAGACCGACATGTGACATTCGCTTTTGTGGTCCCACCAATTTGTGAGCATCCTGACCAATTTGACTTGCTTCTTCTGGTGATCGCGAAGCTCTGACGCTTTCCACCCCTTTACTTTCGAATTTGCAGTACTCATGCTCGCCAAATCACCGATCGTCAATTCGTATGACATTTCATCGCTTCGACGCGTCGCTAGTGGGGCAGCCAGTCTTAGTCAAGAGCTGGTGGCCGCGGTTCGAAAGCGGACTGGGATCGTTGTCACTGATGGTACGTCCTTGTCTTTCCTTCCGTCCTTCATTGCGCATGATCTCCATTTCACAAAAGTGACTCACCTATCTGATGCTTCTCATTCATGTTGTACTTTTAGGATACGGAATGTCTGAGAGTGAGTTCGAAGCCAGGAGCATTCATGTATGAGGGTGTGCTGAGCACATCTTCTAAAATCTCGTTCCTACAGTGTCGCCAATCATTTCCCTCCAGACTCTAGCAGACCTTGACGCAGCCCCGGGAACAGTCGGTGTCCTTGCGCCTTGTACCCAGGCCCGTGTCATCTCTCCCGAAGGCAAAGGTGAGGAAGCAGCGACTGTCTCTGTTGCTGTAAGGAAAGAAAGTGAAATGAGCTCAACCTGCTCTGACCTCGATTCTGCAGATCTCGGTCCGAATGAAGAGGGAGAGCTAATCCTCTCCGGTCCACAAGTGATGCAGGGATATCTTGCCAATGAGAAGGCGAACCAGGCTGCATTTTGGGAACCAACCGCGCAGGACGACGGTCAGGAAGGGGATGCAAGTACTGCCAAGACTGGGGCGGGGAGGTGGCTTAGGACGGGCGATGTGGTCCGCATTGATGAGCGCGGCTATATCACTATCACGGATCGATTGAAGGATGTTATCAAAGCGTGAGTGCTCTGGTCGAAAGGCATCGGAGGGGATGGAAAGACAAGGTTTATATAGGCGTATACTGATAAAGCGTCTTCGTCATTGCAGGAATGGCTTCCAAGTTTCTCCCGCGGAGCTTGAGAGTGAGTTGGATCATGACCTCTTTCCCTCGCCCTCATCGTTCCGCTACTCATCAAGGTGGCTGATTTTTTACCTTTGCATTTTACTCGTCCAGGTATCCTCTTTCAAGATGCAAACGTTGGCGACGTCGCCGTCCTAGGCGTGACGGACCCATCCGACGGTTCTGAAAAGCCCTGGGCCTTCATCGTTCACGCCTCGCACGCAACCTCCCACCCTTCCTCGCCTCAGCAGGAGAAAGACAAGAGCCAGGCGTCAGAGGGAGATGATGAGGAGTCTAGGACGAAGGCAGTGATGGAGACCTTCAATGGGAAGGTAGCGGGGTACAAGAAGTTGAAGGGTATTACGTGGGTTGAGAAGCTTCCTAAGAGGTAAGTTCACTTGGAGATCGTTCGTGCGGGCGGCACCGTCTTCGATAGCTGACAATCTCTTACTTCTTGTGCTCTGGATGTCAACAGTGACTCGGGCAAGATACTGAAGCGCGAGCTAAGAGAGCTGGTGGATCTGGGGAAGAAGTGAGATTGCGATAGACTGCGGCTTCGTGTCCGGCGGGGAACGTAGTATGGTGGGGATTGGACCTTTTCCTAATCCTTTATACACTGATTACCCTTATAGACAGCGCGAGGACCAAGATTATGCGAACTAGGAGGAGGAGGAGATAAACAGACTCACTTTTCTTTCTGGAGCATGCTCACTCAAAGATCGTCACACTAATCTGTAGGCCGAGGCAAAGGCAACATCATCTCCAATTCGCGCGTCTGCAGCATCTTTTCCCTCTTCTCCGCTAGCACTACTTTAATATCATCTCCTTCTCATCATCCTGGGCACACGAACATCATCATCAGCAAGGGGGTTCATGCTCACCACGACGCGCTTGATGAAGTTCTCCGAGATCAATTCAGCGTCACCCTCGCCAAGCTGGAAGGCAATGCACGATTCGAGGACACGATTGGCAGCGCCGATCGACAGCGCCCTTGAGGAAAGCCATGTTCTTGTCAGAGGACGCGTGGTTTGGACTGAATCAGTGAAAGGGGAGCATTAAGGTCGATCGAGAGTTGGAACAGAAGAGTTGTCAAACGAGTGAGAATGTCCGGGAGGGTAAAGCGATGATAGTTGGGATGGGGATGCAGAAAGGGGGCACCGTTTCAGGGTTCGAGAACGGTGCTTTCGGTGAACTTGCGACCCTTGTACTGCTCCAGCCCTTCACCTGCATAGCTGATGAGCGGCGAGATCTCCACCTCGACACCCTGGGCAACTTCAACACCCTCGACGCTCTGCAGCCAGACCTTCTGCAACGCCAGCAGATCGCGCCGCGACGTCTCGGGACAGTCGGAACCCGCCCCTTTCCCGTTCTTGAGCGGACTGAACTCCTCTTCCCGGGGTACCTCGTGCACTGCGAATCGGGCCGGGTCGACGAAAGGGAAGACGTCGAAGACGAAGAGTTCGAGCTTCATCCCGTTTGGCTTGCTAGGGTTGACAGATTCGAGTTCACCCGTAGAAGCGTTAGGTGCCAAGGTAGGGATCTTCTTGCGTGCGATGTGGAAGGCCATCTCTGCTTCGAATTGGGGGACTTCCTTCTCGAGGAAGTCGAGAGTGTAGAAGTGGTTTGCAATGTTTGCCGCACGGAACTTGAGCGGTGCTGAGGAGTCGTCTGACTCGCGTGCGCTGGATAGACCCTCG
Source organism: Tilletia walkeri (assembly GCA_009428295.1). Lineage (NCBI taxonomy): Eukaryota > Fungi > Basidiomycota > Exobasidiomycetes > Tilletiales > Tilletiaceae > Tilletia > Tilletia walkeri. The sequence goes on from RDSH01000001.1 coordinate 42,612, forward strand.
GGGATCTCGGAGTACTCGATGACTCCCCATTTGTCGTTCTGGAGGGCGACGACTCCTACGCTCTCGGCGGGGTCGGTCTTGGTGACTACTTTGACGCCAACCTTGGCGTCGCGTTCGATGCAGCCGCCGACGAAGACGGGGTCAGCGACGCGAACGAGACAGTTGTCTACGCCGTAGAGATGAACGTATTCGATGCCGCGCGATCGCATGAGGGCGAGCGGGGATTGGGAGGAGGCGCCGTCGACGGGTGTTCGGAGGGCGGTGTAGAGACCGCCGTTACCGTCCGGAGCAGTTGCTACTGCGCCGCTCGGACTGAGCATGATCTTCCCTTCTTCGGTCAGACAGGGCAATGTGCCTGATGGGAAGGTGACCAAGGTAGGTCAGTCAGGGCCTACCCAGATCGGGAGTTCTTTGTTTTCCACTCACCCTGTTGGAAGAAGACCACGCTGTCAGGCTGAAGACCGAAGAAGTTGTGCTTCTTGAAGTAGTCGATGGTTGGCTGGTGAGTGGGTTCTGAGGTCATGATGAACCAAGGAATGCCGGCGCCAGCACCGCCCTTCTCGGAGCTCGAAGACTGAGCAAGCTGGGTAAGACGAACGATGCGCTCTGCCTGAAGCTGGAAGAGGCTTTTGTGTGAGGGAAGCTCGATGTCGTAGGTGCCTTTGGGCGCTGAGCTGCCGAGTCTGGTGCCTTGTCCACCAGCCATGAGGACCAAAGCTACTTTGCCCTGTGCGATGGCTCGGAGACCTGCCTCCCGTGCGGACTGGAGACCCTGACTGCCGGGTGCGGTGTCGAGGAGGGACTGCTTGGGTGGAGGAAGGATGTTGTTCTGAGTTGTTGATGCAGACGAAGACTTGGCCTCTGTCTCGGCCTGCATTGCTGTCTTGTAGACCGCATTGACACGTTCGACATCGATCTTGTCCAGTTGCGAGGCGAATGTCTGCTGCTGGGCAGAGGTGAGCTTGTCCCAATGGCTGAAGAGGTGGGACTGACCAGCGGCCGTGTAGCGAGACTTGAGAGCTTCGATGTCTGACATTGTGTTGAGAATCTATCGAGGTGAGTAAGTAAGTGAGTGAGTGGGTGTTGCTTCTTCGCGCACGAGGGGGTGGAGAAGGTGTTGGTGTTCGATGGTCCGTGCATCCGATCAACGCCGATAGAAGCTTCGATTGTCGGCGCAGCAGATGGGAAACACGTGACTGTGTATTTTGGAAAAGCACTTTTGGATCAGAAAAAGGAGGTGGAGCGTGGTTCGATCTGAGTGAGCAACCGAGGAGAGCGAGAACCAAGTCAAGGCTTTCATCGGTTCCCCGCCTGGCTGCCACCTCACAACTTGCAAGTGAGTGAGAGTCAAGTGAAGCCATTTTTACTTTTTTTTGAGCTCGTTCTCTCACTTCCCAACTCTCACTGAGCTTCGCTTTGACCTCAGCTTCACATTCTTCCGCTCGCAGGTATCTCTCTCTCTCTTCTCTTCTCGTCCGCGCGCGCTCAAGATGTCAAGTCAGTCAGGAGAAACAGCAGCCGTCGAAGCGCTGCCCATTGACCAGCTCGCCATCTCCTCCGACAATGCGGAAACAGCAACAACAGCAGCAGCACCCACAGCGCGGCCAGCTCCCATTCGTCCACCAGGCGTCGGTCAGCCGTCGTCTCCATCATTATCAACAGCAGCAGGTGCGGGCGGGGCAGGAGGAGGTGGTGGTGGTGGTGGTCCACCTTCCCTCAACCGCCAAGCACTCGCAAACACAACTCGCCAACTAGCCGCAACACCCCTACCACCCTCTCTTCGCGCAAAAATGCTCGCCTCAGCACAACGAGCTGCCTCCGCATCACCCGCTCCCTCATCGGCAGGCTCTATCGGCTCCATTGGATCCATAGGAGGTGGCAGCGGCGGCGGCGGTCCAGGTCCAGCTGTCCTCGGACACGATCAGCGTCTCGACACCGCACGCTTACTCGGCGCAGGACCAGGTGGGATCGGCTCCAATCCGGCCACCATGGGTGGGGGATCTCCCGGTCCGCGCGGTTTTGGCTCTGTCCCAGGTGCCGGTTTCCCCAATCCTGCTCTCCAATCTCGACTACCCCCCGGCTTCGCTCAACCATCTCAATCATCACAGGCCAACGGTGGTGGGTTTGGTGGACTTGCTGGTAACAACGCCGCGAAGCGGAATCGTCCTACGCTCAAACTTGTGGATGTGTATGGGCCTGGGTCCAGCGCGCAGGGCGATCAAGGGAGCGGAGGTCCAGGAGCGGCCGCGGGGAATGGGGGCTTCCTTGCTCCATCATCGACAGGATCACACCCAAGCTTCACTCCCAACAGACCCGCTGGTATGGGCCGAAGGATGGGGCCGCCCGGGAAATTGAACACTGCCGCACCTACAAGCGGCGGCACCCCTTTCGCCAACTTCAGCAAGATTGTGTGCGTACTCCTTCCAGATCCGCACCCTTAAACTTGCCTCTAGGATTGTACTGATGCTGATACACGCTATCTCTCTCTATCTCTACAGTGACCCTTCAGGACGACTCAACTTCGAAGGAAAAGCCATCCTACACGCCTCCGGTGTCCAATTCCAAAACGGCACCTCCTTCAAGATCAACATGGAAGAACTCGAACTCCAGGACGAGCTCGGAAAAGGCAACTACGGTACTGTCCGTCGCGTCAAGCACCGCGTCACCAATGTCGAGATGGCCATGAAGGAGATCCGACTCGAGCTCGACGAATCCAAGTTGAATGCGATTATCATGGAGCTCGACATCCTCCATCGCGCCACAGCGCCTCAGATCGTCGAGTTCTACGGGGCCTTCTTCATTGAGTCTTGTGTCTATTACACGATGGAGTACATGGATGCTGGTTCGTTGGATAAACTTTATGATGGGGAAGGCAGCATACCCGAGGATGTTCTGGCGAGAATAACGAGCAGTATGGTCAAGGGTCTGCGTTTCCTCAAGGATGAGTTGCAGATCATGCATCGCGGTGAGTCCTCCATTTTGCTCGAGCTTCTTGTTACTTTTTCATCTCTGATCCAGCGATCCTCTGTTCCATGTGCAGATGTCAAGCCCACGAATGTGCTCGTCAACCGGAAGGGCGAGGTCAAGCTCTGTGACTTTGGTGTCAGTGGACAGCTCGAAAAGAGTCTGGCGAAGACAAATATCGGATGTCAGAGTTACATGGCCGTGAGTATCCTCCTTGCTTTCCTCCAACCACGTACATGCGCTAGAATAGGCCGACTGACTCCATCTTTCCACTGATATGCTCATCGATTAGCCCGAGCGCATTCAAGGTGAATCCCAATTCAAGCTCGGAACCTACACCGTCGCATCAGACGTCTGGTCCCTCGGTCTCTCCCTCGTAGAGATCACGATGGGCACGTACCCGTACCCACCCGAAACATACGCAAACGTCTTTGCCCAGCTCCAAGCGATCGTGCACGGCGATCCACCCCAGCTGCCCGTCAAGGTCTATTCCGACGTCGCACAGGACTTCGTGGCGCGCTGCTTGGAGAAGGTTCCCGCGCGTCGGGCGACGTATGGGGAGATGCTGCATCATCCTTGGCTTGTGGCTGATGAGGAGCGTGGGAAGGACGGAGTGGATATGGTTGGATGGGTAGAGGCCGCATTTAAGAGGAGGTCGGAGAAGAGGGAGGAGTTGTTGAGTGGTGCTGGGGCGGCGGGGATGGTTTCGCCGAGGACGGCTGCGGTCGCGTTGCCGCCTACACCGACTTCTGCTTTGGCTGCGCTGGGGGGAGGGAGCCTTGGGCCTTCGGTTGTGGTTGAGCCTCCGACGCCGGTTGTTGGACCTGGAGAGGGAGAGGAAGGAGGAGCACCGCCGACGTCTTGAAAGAGCCTATCGGACCCTTTTCTTGCGAACGGCTTGAACATCATCGACAAACCCCGGATAAGCAACTTCTCACCCCTCACAAGGCTTACGATCGCAGCCCTGGTCCTCCGTTCTCACATATATAAGTTTCTCCACCAAGATTTCCCTTCCTTCTCAAAGCGCGACGGGTTTCGCTTCCTCGACTTTTTCTTTTCATGCTTCTCCCTTTTCCCTTGTCCCTGTCACAACTTTTGCTTTGACATTTTCTCCTCTACTCTCTCTCTCTCTCCTTGTTTCTCTGGCTCGCTCTCATATCTTCCATCGCTCCCTTTCCTCCTGACCGCAATCCGAAAGGTATTCCGCTCCCGATGAAAGTGAACGACCCCTTTCAACCTGCGCATCGATCACCCCTTCATCTTGTTCGACCGTCGTTTGAGTGAACCACGGACACGAAGAATACAATTTCATGCATCAACGACAGCTTGTCGCCACAGCAGTAGCACGAAAGCTTCACTCCTTACAGGGGCGCATCCCGCGGAGGTATGTGGTCGAAGGATGGGGGCCGCCTGGCAAGTTGAAGACTGTGTATTATGGGTTAAAGCAGAGAAGTGCCATCATGCTTCTTGACTCTTCCGCTCGTGAACTGTGGATGAAAAGCAAGGGCGAGGTGGTGAAGAGTCGCTATCAGTAAGAGCCTCAGGCAACGCACTGAAAGGCAAAGAAAGTAGAGGAAACTCACTGTTGTACTGCAACAACTTCTCGATCAGATCGACATGTGTGAGGATCATTCGCCGACAGCAATACCGCTTGAGCCCAATCTCTGTGAGCGCATCACCCTCGGTGTTGCCGGCGAGGAGGAGGGCGAGGTAGACCTGCCACTTGTCGCCTGTGACTTTGCCGCAGGAGAAACACCGTACGGGGACGAGCCTGGCGGAAGGAGGTTCAGGACGAGGATGTCAGCTGACGCGGGACCAGGGGCGCATACGCGGAAGGGGGAAGACTCACATGATGGGGTGAACGCTGCGCCTTTGCCTCAACGATGCGCGGGTGGGATGATGGAGGACCTCCAGTTCGACCCTTGGAAAGAAATTTGGGGATGATCATGCGAAGGTTGGGAAGGTGATGATGATGATCATGCTGAGGGAGAAGGATGACTCGCTCGGTCGACTCCCTTTCTTCTTGCAGTCCATCACTTCACCATCGCATTCACAAGGCAAAGGGAGGAAAGTATAAAGGGAACGCGACTGCTTATCTCTCTCCTGTGCCCCTTCCAGCTCTTATCGTCGTCTGCGGATTCTTTCTCTCTCTGGCGCGTATATATATGCGCCTCAGTCCAACACCTTCTGCCCTCCGTCGATTCGCCATCTTCCCCAACCACAACCCATTCACCAACAACAGCAGCGCTCGTCTTGCGCCTCCCACTCGAACTCTACCTACCGCTCATCAGCTCTTCTACCGAACCAGCATGACCACGTCAACCTCCTCCCAGTTTGGTGACTGGCCCGCCGTCAAGGTTCGCCAGACCTTCTTCGACTTCTTCGAGAAGCAGAACAAGCATACATTCGTCAAGTCTTCCGCTACGATTCCGTACGATGATCCTACCTTGCTCTTCGCCAACGCGGGTATGAACCAGGTGAGTGTCTTGCGCTCCTCCTTTTCCCTACTTTCTTTGCCGAACTGATCAGGTGTGGGTGATCTCCATCTCCCTCAGTACAAGCCCATCTTCCTCGGCACCGTCGACCCCAACTCGGCCTTTGCCTCCCTCAAGCGCGCCGTCAACTCCCAGAAGTGTATCCGCGCGGGCGGAAAGCACAACGACCTGGACGACGTCGGCAAAGACACCTACCACCACACCTTTTTCGAAATGCTGGGCAACTGGTCCTTTGGCGATTACTTCAAGAACGAAGCTGTCGGTTTCGCCTGGGAGCTCTTGACCAAGGTCTACAAGCTGCCTGCGGACCGACTCTATGTCACTTACTTTGAGGGCGACGCTAAGCTTGGTCTGGAACCGGATTTGGAGACGAGGGACATTTGGAGGAAGTTGGGCGTGCCGGATGATCACATCTTGACCGGAAACGCGAAGGACAACTTTTGGGGTGCGTTTCCCTTGCCTTGCAGCGTGCTCAGGCGACCATTGCGTACTGATTTCTCTCTTCCCCGTCGGCCGTGCTTCGTCTTCGATTCTTTCGTCCATAGAGATGGGCGCCACTGGTCCGTGCGGCCCTTGCACCGAGATTCACTACGATCGTATCGGAGGAGGCCGCAACGCCGCTCACCTCGTCAACTATGACGATCCCGACGTGCTCGAGATCTGGAACAATGTCTTCATTCAATTCAACCGCGAAGCCGATGGATCCCTACGACCTCTGCCCGCAAAACACGTCGACACCGGAATGGGCTTCGAGCGCCTCGTCTCGTGTCTGCAGGACAAGCGCAGTAACTACGACACCGATGTCTTTGGTCCTCTCTTTGACAAGATTCGAGAGCTTACGGGTGCTCGGGCGTACGAGGGCAAGTTGGGCGCGGAGGATGTCGATGGTATCGACACCGCGTACCGAGTCGTTGCTGATCACGTGCGGACGTTGACCTTTGCTATCAGCGACGGCGGTGTGCCAGACAAGGACGGTCGCGGCTACGTGCTCCGCCGTATCCTGCGGAGAGGAACGCGATATGTCCGGAAGTACTTCCAAGTTCCCATCGGCTCGTTCTTCAGCAGCCTGGTCCCCACTCTTGTGGAGCAGATGGGCGAGATGTTCCCTGAGATCACTAAGAAGATCGACGATGTCAAGGCCATCTTGGACGAAGAGGAGGAGTCCTTCTCTCGAACACTCGACCGTGGAGAGAAGCTTTTCGAACAATATGCGACCAAGGCCAAACAGAGTGGAGCGAAGCAACTGAACGGCAACGACGTCTGGCGGTTGTACGACACTTACGGTTTCCCCGTCGATCTTACGCTCATCATGGCTGAGGAGCTCGGGATGGGCGTGAATGAGCGCGAGTTTGAGGAGGCGCAGGCTTTGTCTAAGGAGAAGTCGAAGGGACAGGGCAAGAAGGAAGGGAGTGAGTGGCCCAAGTTTGACGTGCATGATCTTGGCAAGCTCGAGAGCAACAAGGACGTGCCAAAGACGGAGGACTCGGCGAAGTACCGTGAGTTGAACCTTGCCTGATGTGCGGATTCAAGTTCTTCCATGTGTTGATCAGTTCTTTCTTTTCTTCTTCGGCAAACAGAGTTGGGAAATGTGAGCGGCGCCGTCAAGGCGATCTACCAAGATCATGCGTTCTTCAACTCTTCCAGTGAGGTAAACTCGGACAAGCCTCTCGGTATTCTGCTGGACAGGACCAACTTTTATGCCGAGTCCGGTGGACAGCAGGGTGATACCGGCAGCATTGTCATTGATGGCCAGAGCGAATTTGCGGTGGAGGACTGCCAGGTCGCAAATGGATATGTGTTGCACAGCGGTTATTTCAAGTACGGCGAGCTCAAGGTTGGAGATGAGGTTGTTGCATCTTACGACGAGGTAAGTTGAAGGGGGCTATGTGTAAAATGAGTCTGTGTGAGCGCCAGGACTGACACCGTTCTTGACCTTTTGTAGCTCCGAAGATGGCCCTTGAAGAACAACCACACCGCGACGCACATTCTCAACTATGCGCTCCGAGAGGTCCTCGGTGACCACATCGACCAGAAGGGCTCCCTCGTCGCGCCCACCAAGCTCCGGTTCGACTTCTCGCACAAGACCGGTATTACCATTCCGGAGCTCACCAAGATTTCCGAACTGTCGATGAACTGGGTGAAGAAGAATGTGCCCGTCTACAGCAAGGAGCTCTCGCTTGAGGTTGCATACAAGATCCCGGGACTGCGCGCGGTGTTCGGAGAGGCGTACCCAGACCCGGTGCGGGTTGTGTCTCTTGAGTTTGATGTCGATGACATTGCGAAGGACATCGAGAACCCGAAGTGGAGGGGTACCAGTGTTGAGTTCTGCGGTGGAACGTGAGTATAGTGATCGCAAAGCTGTGTTCTATCCGATACCTAATTCTGACCAGTCCTTTAACCCCCATCCATATAGGCACGTCGCGAAGACTGGCGACATCAAGGACTTCGTTATCATCGAGGAGAGCGGTATCGCTAAAGGTATTCGCAGAGTCGTCGCGGTTACGGGCGAGGAGGCTGCGGAAGTCAACCGGGTCGCGGCTGACGCCAAGCTCAGACTCGAGACCATCGACGCGGAATCAGACCGTGCCAAGAAGGACGCTGCGCTCAAGGCCTTCTCGACCGAGCTCGGGCAACTAGAGATCTCTGTTCTGAGGAAGGCAGAGCTCAACGAGACCTTCTCCACGATCCGGAAGAAGCACGATTCCGAGGCCAAGGCCAAGCAAACCGCAGAGACCAAGCTCGTCCAGGATGCGGTGACGACGTACTTCTCCACTGAGCAACCCAATGCGACGTTCCTTGTCCGACAGTTCGACGTGGGCTCCAACGCGAAGGCGCTCCAGGCCGGTATTGCCGTTGCGAAGAAGCTGAACAAGGCCGTTTATCTGTTCAGCGAGGAGGCTCTACCTGCCGATGCTCAACCTCAGACGAAGGAAGAGGGAGCTGGCACCCGAGTGAAGGCGCGAGTGTCTCACGTCAACTTTGTGCCTAAACAGGACCTCGAGCGTGGATTGAAGGCCAAGGAGTGGGCGGATGTGATTACGCAGAGCATTGGCGGACGCGCTGGTGGGAAGGACGATGGTGTACAGGGTGTGGGTGAGGATGGTGGGCCTGCGTTGAAGGATGCGCTGATTGCTGCGGAACGGTTCGTGATCCTCAAGACTGGGGACAGCAAGATGCCGCTCCAGTGAAGAAACAAAGGGCCCTCCCCAACCTCATTCGTCTTGAAGACTTCAAACTTTTTCGAGGCCTACGGCTGGCATCAAGGCATCGACGAGCAGGCCCGTCTCACCAAATATTCTTTACCCAAGTTTCGGTACCCTCCCACAAGACATGGATGGCAACCTTTACTCGGCTTTCGGCCTTCACCTAATACCAACTTTTGCTTCCCAAATCCCTTGGAGACCGCGCCCGCGTGAGCAGCGACCGGCATCTTTCTCGCTTGCTCGAATGACTTCGTTTGCGGGGGATTTGGTGCAAGCCACCCGTCTCAGAGCGGTGTCCCATACAGCATCATCGACTTTGCTTCTGACGCGCCGAGAGCTCTTCACGCTTCACCTGCTCCACGCTCCACTCCCTGTTGAAACACAAATGACGAACTTTCCACTGGCCAACAGGCCAACACTCAACAGCAACATTTCGGATCATGAAACCGATGCGGTACTCGATAACGATCTCTCACCCTTCTTCTTCTTGTTCAGCTTCCGGTCTAAGAGGTGCAGATTAGATTGCAATGACCGGTGAGGTACTCTGCCTTGACCAGAATCAACAGATGCCAACCTTCGAGGTCTTCCGAGCTGACAATTCGTTCTGCCTTGACTCGTCTCAAGCTTACAACCTGCTGCCAGATCACAACCACCTTTCTCTTCTTCTCTCCTTTATCCCTCTCTAACTCCCACCCCGCTCCCTTTCCTCGACAGCCGAGCAAAGCACGCCAAATGAAACCAGGCTCATTTCTGTCGAAATATGGCGCCAGCCGCAGCGTGCAGGCAGCAGGCATCAAGCTTTCGTCTTTGTCGGCAGGAAAGTAGTGGTCGGACGAGAAGAAGCAGTTCTTCTCGCATCGCTGATCTTTTTTTTCCCTCGCCAGGAAAATTTTCTTCCAAGCTTCGTTTGGACATAGAGTCGCCTTATAAGCTGAAGTCTTCCAACCTGCACACTTCCTTCCCTCTCTTCTTTCCCAAAATCCCACAATCTTCTCCATATCCAGGCCGAACAGATTCGTCCAACTTCTCTCACCTCCATCCCTTTACACGCACTCACTACTTCAAATCCGACCCAGGAGCAAAACATGGCGCCCTCGATCGATATCAAGAAGGCCGAGCCTTCTACCGAGACTAAGAAGAAGCTTCCCGTCACCATCTTGAGCGGCTTCCTCGGTAGCGGAAAGACGACTTTGCTCCAGTACATCCTCAGCGGCGATCACGGTCTTCGCATTGCCGTCATTGTCAATGACATTGGGTGAGTGCTATCCCGCCTCGTACCTTCCTTCGCCTTGGTGGTGCTCCATTTCCTTGGTGCCATCAGGATCTGACTGGCATAGTCTTCTTTCTCTTTTCTTCTCACAGGGAGTTCAACGTCGACGGAGCTTTGCTGCAGCACCATGCGTCCAAGACGACCGAGCGACTGGTCCAACTCCAAAACGGCTGCATTTGCTGCTCGCTCCGCGGCGACTTGTTGGAGGAGGTTGCTACTCTGGCGAGCAAGAACGCCTTCGATTATCTCGTCATCGAGTCGTCAGGTATCAGCGAGCCTCAACAGGTATGTCCTCTCTTCTGACTTGGTGTAAACAGAGGTAGTCATCGCGGTTCCTGGATGCTGATGTCTAAACCCTCTTGCTCAATAGGTCGCAGAAACCTTTGCTGAGGAATTCAGCGACATGATGCTCCAGGCAGCTGAAGACCTCAAAGAGGACATCAAGACGATGGACGCGGAGACTGCTAAGAGTAACGCCAAGGTGGCTCAGATTCTCGCTGCCGGCGGTCTGCCTGCCATTTGCCAATTGGACTGCTGTGTCACCGTAATCGACGCCGCGAGCGTTCTGGACAATTTCAACACACACGAATTCCTGATCGACCGGTTCAACCGGGAGGACGTCCCCGAAGAAGACGACCGCGACATCTCCAATCTCTTTGGTAAGTACCACTCAGAAGACATTCCATCGCTCGTGGTCGATAGCCTGACCGATCCTTCCTCCTCCTTGACACCATCGAAAACAGTCGATCAAATCGAATTTGCCCAGTGCATCATCATCAATAAAGTCGACCTCGTCAGCAAGCAGCACCTCGAAAAGGTCAGACATCTCGTGAAAACTCTCAACCCAGACGCCAAGGTCCTGGAGTCCGTTCGGGGACGCATCGACCTGAGTGACATCTTGAACACGGGGTCATTCTCTTACGCCAAAGCGTCGCTCTCGGCTGGTTGGCTGAAGAGTTTGAACGAGGAAGTCGTTCCGGAGACTGAGGAGTATCAAATCGGGACATTCACGTTCAGACAGCGCCGGTGAGTTGCACAAGTACAGCAAGCCATGAATGCACGATGGGTCCGGAATTAGAACTGATTCCTTCATGTTTCCCTACTCGGTCTGTCTAATTGTAGTCCGTTCCACCCTGAGCGACTCTGGAAGGCCGTTCGCAATGTCTTCGTGGTCGTTCAGACTGAGTATATGGACGATGGTTGCGACGAAGATGGAGACGAGGAAAATGACGATGAAGATGGTGACGAGGACATGACCGAGGACGAGGACGCCGATGATGCCGAAGACGCTGGCTCGGATGCTGGTTCCGACAGTGAAGCTCAGGTATGTTCTATAGTTGCCGTTGCCTGCACCACAAGCTAACTTTGACGCGCACTCACTGACATTGATTCTCTGCCTTTTCTCCGTGCCACCTGCAGCCACAGCTCAATCCTGTCGCGCGCTTGGCCGCTAAAAGGGCAAATGAGACTTGGAAGGGGCTGTTCCGCAGCAAGGGCTTCTTCTGGTGGGTAGCTGTGCTTCACCTACGACTCTTGTTTGGGTCTTCATCAAGCTCACCTGTCTTTCTTTCTGTTCTTCTTCTTTTGCACCCCAACACTAGGCTTGCCACTCGTCCACTGATTTTCGGTGAATGGAGTTCGGCGGGATTATACCTGACGTTGCAGGTGAGCAGCTTGGTCTCCCATCGCTTTGACTTGACGAGTGAGAACTAATTCTGACATTCTATATCCTTTCTAGGGAGGTGGGCGCTGGCGTTGCGAGCTTCCCCGTGAAATGTGGCCACAAGACCCGGAGATCATCAAGAGCATCGAGAAGGACTTCCAAGCGCCTTGGGGCGATCGTCGGCAAGAGCTCGTCTTCATCGGTCAGAACATGCGACCGGACCCAGAAACACCAGGAAGCGAGGGAGCTGAGGTGCTGATCCGACGCGCTTTGGAGGAGTGCCTGCTGAACGACGAGGAATGGGCCAAGTGGCAGCGGATCATGAAGTCGACGGCGAAAGGGATGAGAACGGCCGAGCAGAAGCAGCGCGCTTTGGATGAGTACTTTACAGACGGATTCGAATCATGGGAAGGAGCCGATGAGCTGAACCAGGACCATGATGGCCATCATCACCCGCATTGAGTGCAGCAGGTACGAAGTCACGTTCCTCTCACGTCCCTCCCTCTTTCTCAAGGGTCTCGAAATACCATTCCGCATCTTGCGCCCATACATAATTGTCCCGCGTTGCCTGCTCCCAAGAGGCTGCGCCTTGCGGTCGATGCGCCTCCGAACCATGCTTTTTGCGCTAAATTGCGCCCCGTCCATTGACCTTGCGCAATTGGTCGGCGAACTTAAGGCCGATCTCAAGGCATCGGCCCGAGCATCATGAAGATTGCGCCCCGCTGCCGGCACTCCCGTCCAAAATCCGCCCTGCTTCCTTCCAGCGGCTTCCTGCTTCCTGGCTCCTGACTCACGCGGCACTCTTCCCAGACTTCACGCTTCCCGCTTCACCGCCCGTCTTCTGGAGCACGATGGCATAGAAGTCCTTTGCGGCTTATCAAGGCAGCAAGGGATCGTCTTTGATTGAGCCTAGGGTCTTCCTTAGTCCCGGACCTAGAAGGATTCTGACTATGAGATGACTGCTTCCTTCCTTCTTTCTCTTTTCTTCTCACAGCAGCTCACGCCTCACGCACATCACAGCTAGCACCGTCCAGCATAGCACGACAGACGTCTCCTGCTTCCTTTGTCCTTTCCAGGGTGAGCCAAATGTTGACGCCTGACGCCCAATGCCCGACACATTCATTGACAGCAAATTAGTGTTATCGTACCTACCATGAACAGCTCCTCTTCAACTCGGGGCAGTTCAGTGTGCAGGATGTAGGATGTCAGAGAAGGGTATAAAAGACTGACTGTGCCATGCCTCTCCCTGTCACTGTTCATCCCACATCAGACTTTGCTACTGACCAGCTCATCCTACCCACACACCTCCTCTACCTCCTTCTTCATCCTTCTGCTCCAGACCTATACTATTTCAACATGTCCAACACCAACATTGATATTGAAGCACTGAAGGCTCGCTACACGGCCGCTGGTCAGTCCCACCTCTTCAGCCACTGGGACAAGCTCACCTCCGCCCAGGAGCAGACATTCGCCTCGCAACTGGACAAGATCGATGTCGAACGCGTCAATGCGGTCTACAAAACAGCAATGCAGGCCAAGACAGAGGCCAAGTCTTCGTCTGCATCAACAACTCAGAACAATATCCTGCCTCCACCCAAGCAGTCCCTCCTCGACACCGTGCCCGGCAGTCAGGGTCTCCAGTCCGCACGGGAGGCAGGTCTCCGAGCCATCGCACAGGGCAAGGTAGCTTTGGTCCTCATGGCTGGTGGACAAGGCACCAGACTCGGAAGCTCAGCTCCCAAAGGCACCTACGACATCGAGCTTCCCTCACACAAAAGTCTCTTCCAGCTTCAGGCAGAACGCATCATCCGTCTTACCCAGCTCGCTGCTCAGGAAGGCGAAAGAGGATCGGCTAACAGTCCACCTCAATCTCTGAACAATTTGCCAGCCACGAAGACGGATGATCCAGCTCCAGCATCAGCAACGATGACACGGGACGGGAGATCGATCACTACGGAGGGCGTGGGTGGGCACTGCCCGGGTGGTTGCCCGCCTCCAGGCATCAACAGCCTCGCCTTTCAAGCAACAGCAAGAGGAGGGATTACCACGGAGGGCACCGGTGGGAACTGCCCGGGTGGTTGCCCACCGCCAGGTCTCTATGGTCGCACTCTTCAGCCACAAACAGCAGCACCTGCAAGATCCTTTACATCGTCCTCTTCTTCACGCGCCACTTCCCCATTGGACGACTCGGCACTCCTCCGTCCGGCGAAAAGGCAACGCACCCTCTCGAACGGAAACAGCTCTGGAGATACTTCTTCTTTGTTTGCTTTTACACCTGCGACTTCGTACACATCTGGATCCGACCAAGGTTACGTTGGCCAAGCTTCCTCTGCTACAATTCCTTGCTTCATCATGACCTCGGAGTTCAACCATCAGTCGACAGTTGACTTCTTCAAGAGTAACAAGTTCTTTGGTCTTCAACCCGAAAATGTGATCTTCTTCCGACAGGGTCAGTAGCAGATATGGCACACCTTTCATTCAGACCTGCAGGCCCACTAACTCCAAATTCTTGTGCTCCATTAGGTTCTATGCCCTGTCTCACCGAAGATGGAAAGATCATCCTCGGCGCAGATGGTGAAATCCTTACCGCGCCAGATGGTGATGGAGGCTTGTACACCGCGCTCCGAACTCCACTTGCCGACGCCTCCTCCCAGTCGCCGCTCGCCCTCATGCGATCCCGCGGCATCGAATACATCCACGCGTGCGCTGTGGACAACTGCCTCGTCCGTGTTGCGGACCCTGTCCTCATTGGCGGCTGCATCAAGCGAGAGGCCAAGATCGGCGTCAAAGTGGTCACCAAGATCGATCCCGCCGAGGAATCGGGTCGCGCCAACGCTGCGAGCTACTTCTTCACTCTCGATTTCTTGGAAACAGAAGTTCCGCGATTCGAGACGCAGCTGGTATTCCACATCGCCCGCAAGTTTATCCCCATTTCAGCACCTTCCACCTTCGCAGGCGAACCCATTGGTACACCCGCGTCCAGCGGTATCGAGCTCGAGCTCAGCGCCTATGACGTTTGCCCTTTCGTTGACCCGGCCCGAATCGCTGTGCAGGAGGTTGCTCGTCAAGAGGAGTTCAGTCCGCTCAAGAACGGCATTGAGGCTGGGTCCGATGGTCTCGAGACGGCGCGGCGCGATCTGTTGGCGTTGCAGAAGACATGGTTGGAAAGCGTAGAGGGTGTTCAAATTGCTGATGGTGTAGAGGTGGAAATCTCGCCGCTCATCAGCTACGCAGGCGAAGGGCTAGAACAATACAACGGCCGCAAGTTCACAGAAAACATCATCCTCGAGCTTTGATGGCTTCCAACCTTCGCTGGCATCCTGTTTCGGTCTCCCAGGATCCCGAGTTCGCTTCACTGTACCCACTGAAACCTGGACTTCTTTGCTTCATCAACATGGATTCTCCAGTTGAACCTCTTGTTTTACTCTTGCCTTTCCAAATAGTATCAAGCTTTGATTCCTTCAACTGCCTTCGTCCGACATCAGGGGATGTCACTAGTAGTGTCTTGTTTAGTGTCCCAGTCTATGGTCCATGTGCGGGGTGTCGTGCTGAGAGAATTTGACAATCGCAGCAAAGCGGGTCCTGAAGCCCATGCCTCCAAAAATGGACTCAACAGCTTCACACCCGCGCTTTGAATCCACCGCTATTCTCCCTGCCCCTGTCATGATTCTTGTGCGCCTTTCCAAGCTCCTCCTCGACATCGTGTCCAGTCTGAACAAGCCCATGTTCTAATTTGACCGCCAGTGCCTCCAAAACTTCACAAATTCTCCCCGCCTCTTCCTCCGCCAATGCGCCGTCCTTCTCCTTCGTGGTGGAAAGGCGAGACGAGTTGGTACGTTGACCCGGTCCGTCGTCGTCGTCCAAAGTGATAGCCTCCATCAATCCGGGGAAGGGCGTAGCTCCGTATCCGCTCTGTCGTCCTGGAGCGACAATTAGATGACGGAACCAGGGCCGATGACGGAGACCTGGCAAAGCTTTCCTCCCTCCAGTAGGCCCCGTTCCGCCGAGAGTAGAGCTTGAGCTTGAACTCCGAGCAAGGAAACCACCTTCGAAGCGGGCGACGAGCGCGTTCGTAAGGCGAAGATGTTCAAGGGCCGTCTCGACTTCTTTGCTTCTTGCATCGGATGATGAAGCAAACACCGCTCTTGTCGCATCCTGCCTTACTCGCTCCAACACGACCGTCACATTCCTTAGACGTTCAACAGCCGTCCTCACCCGCCCCAGATGCAGTGAATCCGCACTGGTCGTATTCCGGGCTTCTCCTAAAGCGCGGTCCACCTGAGCCAGGTAGCGGCCGAGCTCGATCGCGTAATGGTCAGTGCGGATGGGCAGGGAAATTTCGCTTGCGGAGCGAAGGACGACGAGACCGACGAGTTTGGCCATCGATTCATGTCGGCGGAAGCTTGGGTCACCATAGGTTTCCACCCAATGGAATGAACTAGGGAAGCGCGTTTTCAGCAAAAAGGCATCAACAAGCTACAGTCTTGCTCCAGAACGAAGGACTCACTCAAAGTTGGAATGATACATGTAAGCCGGATCGTCTCGCCTCCTGCGGTACGCCGCCATGGAGCTTGCAATCCCGTTGTGCATGAGGAACCCTGTGTAATCGGATCCAGAACCTAAAGGGCTCGTTCTCCGTATCTCTAACGACCGGTCCTTCTCCAGCGGCTCCTTGTCAAAGTCGCCCGGATCTGAAGCATTTGTCTTGTTCCTGAGATCAGGTAGCCTTTCCGCTGACCGTTCGAAGACATCGATGAGGGAAGGAACAGCTCCGAGGGACAACCATCCGCCTTGCACGGCAATGTCCAAGTTGTGGTACACGGCTACATTAGCCTGCAACCAGTCGGAGAAGTCTTCGTTGAACTCCGTCGAGCCTGCCAGTCCCTGCTCTTCACCGTCCCAGCTGGCAAACATCAGCTGTCGGAGGGGCTTGAAGGATCTCGAAGAGGTCGGATTGACGAGGGCGCCCACAGATTTGACGATCTCATGCAAGACTGCGGTCCCTGAGCCTGGATCTGCAGCGCCAAATGACCAAGCATCTCGATGGTTGCCGACGAAAACGGTCTCGTTGACGACATGGCCAGGAACGCAAGCGTACACATTGTACATCCTTTTCAGGTTGTGCTGAACAATGTTGGCCATCGAAAGTATGTGATTTGATGGCCCCAGCGAGTATTCAACCCCAGGTATGTTCCCTTTCCAGCCCACTCCAGCGTCGGTAGCGTCTGGGCCGTGCCCTTGCAATGCTTTGAAGAGCTCTGCGGCATTGGCATATGAAATGGGTAAAGAAGGGATACGCGGTAGATCGGCATCTTCTATCTTCAGGCGTTCTGTCTTTTTGCCTGGGTAGGAGGGCCAACCGGGGGTCGTGGGGTCACCAGGACACCCTGAAGATCGGACACTGCCTCGTTGAATGGACGTAGGGTGTCGAGCCGGTCCTTCTGGGTATGGTTTGAAGCCGTTTTGTACGACACAATCCCCATCCTCTGCCGGGTCGGAATATATAAGGACACCCAAGGCTCCCGCGCGTTCGGCTTCGTAGACCTTCAGTCCTCGGAAGTTGCGACCATAGCGTACGAGTGCTATCGATCCGCGTACATCTACGCCCAGACTGGCAAGACGGGCGAAATCCTCACGGCTGCCTTGATTGGCGTAGACCAGGCGTCCTGTGACACTTCCGGAAGCTGAGAAGGCGTGATATGGCGGCGCTCCATTATCTGAAGTGGGATCTTGTGAGATGACAGCCTCCTTCACTGTCAAAGAAGAACCAAGCACACTTAAGCCAACCTGAAGGTAAGAAAGGGGCGGAGAGAGATCAGATCTAGACTCACGATCAGCGGTCCAGTACGGTTCCGCCTCGCCCTGCTTAGAGAGCGTCATACTAGCTCTGATGGGGTCGGTGACTAGGGTCTCATAGGTGTCGATCCATACCCTGGCTCTCGCTCCAGAATCAGAATTCGAACATCCCCGTGTCATTGCCTCGCGACTCTGTTCGGTGCCCGCCTCTAGGACGTAAGAGGAAATGTCTTCACCTTCGCCGGGAACGACGGCGCCGAGCATCTGGCCCCACTCGCGTAGCAGGCGGACAGCATAATCGAAGGAGGCCTTCGTTCCTGCTGGGTGAGGTGTGGCCGTGTACCTCTTCAGCGCATCCCTGGCGCTTTGTGCGGTGGCAATGCTTAGGAAGCGATCTTCAAGGGATCGAAGAGGCGATGCTGTGCCATCCTCTTTGACCCCTGCCGTCCCTTCAAAGGCACCTAGGTGCTCGACCAGGTGCTGACGATACCGGGAATACGCACCGCTCTCTTCATTCTCGGAAGAGGCTTTCATGTTGTCGACTGACAATGGCGAGGAGAGGTTGGGAAAGGTTGCCTCTGTCACTTGAAATGCGTGCTGGACGGGATCCGCGGTAACAATGAGCGGGAAGAGGCAAAGGAGTACCTGGAACAACAGTGATAGGCTTAGTTGCTGTAGCCTTAGTTGCCCTTTCATTCTCGACAAGGGATGATCGATGATGGTGGTTGCTCATGGGAAAGAGAAAGCGAAAAGTCTGGCCTTGGACATGCATTCGAGTAGCAGACAGACAAGGAGACGATGCTGGACAGTGGACTCCCCTGATCCGATGTACAGAGTACATACGAGACATGCAAGGCGCTCACGTTAGAGATGCCCTGCGCAGAAATATATTGACATTGTGACTTCATAGTCACGGCCGTGCACAGAAAGGGACGTCGAATCTAGTCTACATTTGCAGTCGCGCGCTTCTATCATGAAAGCGATGGCTTCTTTATGTTCTTCGACCCCTTTGGCCGGCCCCGTTTCTTCTTCTGCGGGGGGCCTTCACCATCTTGAGCAGATGTGGTGGATCGGCCAGTAGGCTGAGCAATCAAAGTCGGTGCTGCCGCCGTAACCGTGGTCCGAGCCGGCCTCGCCCTCTCCTTTCCCTTCCCCTTCGCCACAATCGTCCGAGGTCCTGTTGCCGCTGGCTCATTTACACTCGGCCTAAATCGCGCCTCGGTATTCTCTTCCCCATCCTCCTCCTCATCATCATCACCGTCCTCGCGTCGGATATGCAGACTTCCATCGTGCATTGCCATCCAGCCTCCGAAACGGGCTCGGCATACTGCGGCTCCTGCGCTAGCCCATTCCGTTCGGGTGACGAGGTGAGCGCGAAAGAAGCGTGCCTCGGGCGAATTTGATGGGGCGGAAAGTAGGGCGAGAGCCCCATGAGCAGCTGCGTTCTCGGGTCTGAAAAGAGTCAAATGTTTGCAGAGACGCTGGATCAATGTTGCGGCTCAGTGTCACTCTCGCTTCCGGACAGCACTCACTCTGCGTACTCCCAGATATGAATGATCGCATCTTCAGGAGCCAGGGACCTGAGCTCGTTCTCTCTACATGAAAAGAATTCGCAGTGAGATATCGAGGATGACCATGTATTGTGCAAGCAACTTCCGTTACTCACAGTCGCCTACGAAGTCCCGGCAATCGAGCCCCACCGCCTACGAGAATGATGTTGCTCCACATCATATCGCGGACGTCCTCAGGACATGCTCGGATGGACTCGGCAATCACCTCATGAAGCGGTGCTTCCGCCAGACCTGATGCCAATGAGAACCAGCAACCGCAGTTCAAAGATAAGACTCTCTCTTTGGTCTTGGGTGATGTGTCTAGAAAGAATGGGAACACTCACCTATTCGACCGGGAGCGAACAGAACTTCGGGAATGGAAAAGCGTTCGGTGCCCATTTTCAGCACTTGCGCATCGTCATCCTCCTCATCTCCGCCGCTGCTTGCTCCGTCTTCGTCATCGTCCTCGTCTCCGCTCCCTGCACTCTCGCCTCCAGAGTCAGAGCCGCCTTTGCCGTTTCCGCCACCGTTCTTCTCTGGATCGAAATCGTCATCATCGTCTTCGTCATCCTCCGCGTCGTCGTCTTCACTCTCCGAATCGTCTGCTTGACTCGCCAATAGGAACAGGCCATGATGCGACCGCTTCTTAGGTGCCTTTCTTTCACACGGAATGCTGAGATCGGCAATCATGTCGTCGTCCTCTGCCACATTCTCGCGCCTACGAGTCCGACGGCGCGATGCGATTGTTTTGGCGGACTCTGAACCGGCTCCTCGTCGAACATAGCCGAGGGTGCGAGCTGAACGCGAAGCGGATTCCTTCCCTGGTCTTTTAGCATGGTTCGAATCGCTTTCGGAGTAATCTGGAATTGTGTAGTCCTGAGTGACAGGATTAGAGGCGGGGAAGTGTCTGTGGGATTGATCGATAAGTCAACTTATGTCAAGATTGCACAGCAGGAAGAAGCTGCCTCACTTGCAAAGCTCGACGAGGAGGCCGAGCCCCCACTGGCTTGGCGGAACGGTCCGTATCAGTCGGAGAACTTCGTTTCTACGCCGCCGTGTGATGTTAGTATCGCTTGCGGGAGGGATGATACCAGATGTTAGAAGGCTGCTGAACGATGACCGCGTGACGTTCCCGACGTTTTCTGCTGTTCTCGCTTGTCGATCGACAACGATTCCTGGGCCTGGAGCAAGAAAGCAGCATCGTTCTTTGATAGCCTGAATAAGCCACGTCTCGTCCATCATGTCCCACTGTCGAAAGCTGAGTGTTTCTTTTAACAGATTCGTGAGGAGCTTGCCGCCGACGTCCAGTCTTCTGGCGGCGTTCCATTGAGCCTGAGCGCAGATGAGAGGCACTACGTTGGTGCTTGAGTGGCCGAGATCGACGACAAGGAGACAGTCTGGCGCGGATAGGCTGGTGGTGTTCCACGAGTGGGATTCTAGTTGAGGAGGCGTTGATAGTGGCTTCTTGGGGAAGATCGGAGCGAATGGCACCAGTTGAGCGGCTGACGGATGCATAACCAGATCATCGTGATCAGCCCTGCCCTTCTGCTGTGTAACTATCGAAATACTCACGAGTAGCACGCCACACAGCTGCGACCCCGTACTGCTCGAAAAGGATGGTATCGGTTGTAGCCGCCGAATCCGGGAAGTTGAAGTAAGGCTCTGTGAAGATCACCGTCCGTTCTTCCAAGAGCCTGCTTTCCAGATCAATGCCAAACTCAAAGACACTGACTTCGGCAGCCGTCATTCCGGTAGTCTTGGCAGTGCGAGCTGCCATGGCGTGGCTATAAGGCATTGGCTGGCGCGGAGCGAGTGTGCGACCGGCGAGGCTGACGGAAATGGCACGGTCAAGAATGACCTTCTGAGCGGCCCAGTCGGTGATGAAGCCTCGTTCGAGTGGGGAGCGAAGATGTAGACTTGAGTAATCGGAACAGCTGTCGAGGATTTGGTCGGCCACGTAGATTCTCCGTCTGTTACCTCGATGGCTAGCAGAAGCTTCTGCCGCCTTGGAGCCCGATACCGCATGGCCGTCCGCTCGCCCGCGGGCGATCAAGTTGGGCATGCTGAACAGAGGCGCACTGGGATCGGCGGGCGCAGTTGCGGCGGAAGAGGATGTCACTCGTGCCCCCATTCGTGAGCTGGAGTGTACCGAGGGTAGCTCTCCGTCCGGACCTGGAATGTTCTCCGTGAGTACTGGCGAATCGTTCGGAAGTGACGCTATGCCTGCATTTTGGGCCGCAGCTTCGTCCTGTTGACCAGTTGAGAGTACCTCGGCCGGCGCAGTGTTCTCGCTGACAGCCGCTCCGCCCACGCCCTTGCTTTCGTTTTCTATACCGCCCTCGTCATCGCCTTCTTTGCTCGTCCTTGGTCTCTTCGCCGGCCGTTCTTCCGAATGCGATTGCGCGACTTCGTCCGGGAGCGATACACGGAGAGAGGCAGCTCCGAGCTCGAGCAGCGCATAACCTGCCGCATGTCGGGGGGCGGCCGTCAGCAGCACCATCTACACAGAAAGGACGCGCGTTTGTTTACTGGATGAGCCCGTGAAGACTTGTTCCTCTGGCTGACAGAAAACCAGCGAAAATCGGCGCGGCAGAAAAACAAAAAGTCCCGTGCGCGTCGCGTCGCGTCGTCTCTCGTTCGGATCAGCAGAAGAGTTGGGAGACCGAAAGGAGAGAGTTTCGGGAGAGCGGAAGTCGAGGTGAGAAGAGAGAGAAAGAAGCGTGTCACTCACTTTAAGCAGGACAAGAGAGAGACGCGCTTCCGGTATTTATACCACCTTGCGTCTTTCCACCACAGACTGAACCTCAGTGCATACATCGACACCCACACACCAACAGCAACACTTCATCCATCTGTGTACCTCCCAGCAGAGCGTGTCCATCGAGTACTAAGCATTCAGCAGTGAGTAATGTTCAATCCCAGAGAACGCGTCGGTATTATGCCTGACAAAACAGCGAGCTGACCTTCTGCACGGAATTCTGTCTTGCATAGAAGTACCCGACAGCATTCATCTTCTGCACATCGACTCGGCCTTTCTGTGAACAGCTGCCAGTTCTTGCTAGAAGCCCGTGTGTGCTATTGTCCGTCGCTGTCGTGACCCGGTCGGAAACGGAGGTGGGAAGAATACCGTCGGACGCAGCTCAGGACTTCACTCACACGACCACTTCTCCAAGAACGCAAATTTCCTCTCAAGTAACCGCAAATCGTGTCGACAACTTCGAATAGGGGATACTGTCACTGTCTTACGGGGCGCTCTTGACTACAGATCTCCTGCTTGCTTGTCATCGCAGCTCATCGAGTTGTTCGATCCCGAGTGAACGATTCACGACATGTCCGCCATGAGCACTCCCCAAGCTGCTGCTAAACCCACTGTGGTCAACGGCGACACCAACGGCAACAACGGCAGCGGGTCTACTCCTTCAGCCTCGCCAGCAAAGTCCAGCCAGGGCGGTTCGGGAGCTCTTGAACCTTTCTTCTGTCACCAACACAAGGGTGGTTCATGTTCTGGCCCGTCCTTTCAATGTACATGTCAGTCACCGCTACCCATGTTGCATGCTCCAGAGCAGTGACCATGCTGCACAGTTTGGCGTGCACAGCATACAAACTGACCTGCGCTGCATGTTCTTCCTCCGTAGATCTTCGGCCGAGTGGGAAGCGGTGCGGGTTTCGCTTTTGCCCAACCGGCCTCAGGGAGATAGGTATCGACCCCCTCATGCTGGTCAAAGTTGGCCTCAACGATCTGTCCGTAGAGGCTGATGAGCACACCCCTTTGGCCAGGCGGTACTACCTCCAGGTGCGCTTCTCTGTTTCCCTCAGAGAGTACGGGGTCCAAACAAATCTCGTTGACTCTCATCCCGTCTTCCTTTTCCCCACCGTCTTCAGTGCCCACGCTGCCGAGGCACATGTCAGTGCGAGACATGTCTGGAAGCCAGGTGAGCATAGTGAAAAGCCTTCGCATACATATGCAAGCATCGGTGGCACCGTCCTAACGACGGTAGTACATGAACAGCAGCTCTGCAAAAGGAAAAGGCGCATCCAAAGGCGGACAGGCGAAAGGCAAGAGCTGGGCGGGCTTCATGCAGGAGTCGAGCAGCAACCAGAAGAAATCGGGAACTTCCAAGCCGAAGAGCAGCATCTCTAAGAAGGCTACAGCAACCAATGCCAAAGCCCCCGCCTCTACCTCAAAGGGCAAGAAGAAGGATGACGCTGCTCCTAAGGCGGCTGGCGCGGGTGCCAAGGGTAAAGGTAAAGAAAAGGAGAAGGGCAAAGGCAAAGACAAGGAACAGGGGACTGGACAAGCTCCTATCAAAAAGGCGAGGGCGTCCAATGGTAAAGCTGTCAAAATCATTGAAGACAAACGGCCGCCCATGCCCATAGCGCCGAAGCGAGTCCTTCCACCTGCCCCGCAGATCATCGAGACCAACTTGCCGATTCCGAACATTGAAGCGCGCATCTACCTGTATGAAACCCTTGTCCGTTTGACCGATGTGATCAAGGTCCCGAAGTGAGTCTTGCTTTCGACCTCATCAAAATTATCTTGACTTCCAGCGTATTGATCCAGGTCTCTTTTCTGCGTTTCCCCAATCTTAGGACAACCCTCGGTAATCTGGACCGATTTGAAGCTTGGACCTCTCGCAACTGCCAACAGCTCCTCGAGCGTCTCCTCGCTGCAGCTGCCGGACTGCCTTACATCGACCGCGGTCAGCCTACGAAGAACACCGGCAACGCCGTCCGTGCCTACCGTGAATACGGTTCTCAACCGCTCCGCGGCGAACCGTGGGAGGCTGCCCGCGAGCTTATAAAGAAGCAGCTAGGTCGTGATGTTGACGACCTCCCCAAGGTCGACCGGTCGGCTGAAGAAGAAAGAGAGCGTGAGGAGGAAGACCGTCTGGCTGCCCTGGCTGCTGCTGCTGAAGTGCCCGCCCTTCGGGTGACGCGTCGGATGGCGGCGGCGGAAAAGAGGTTGATGGAACGCCACGAGAACGGAAGCGACAAGGATCGTTCTAATAGGGGCGGCGGTGGTCGAAGGACTGCCAATTCTCGCTCGGCCGCAGTATCGGACCCATCGAGCCGCACTTCTCGCAGCCGGGTATCCAGCAGTCTATCCCGCTCAAGGAGGAAGGATCTTCTCGGTGACGACGACGACGATGACGACGACGATGACGACAGTGATGAAGACAGCAACAGCTCGAATGGACGTGGCTCGGGCCGAACGGCTGGCAGGTCTGGTCCCAAGAACTCAAATGGCGACGTGGACGGTGATGAGGATATGTCGGATGCAGACTCTGTCTCATCAAAAGACACTGCTGGCAGCGCCTACCAAGCTTCAGACGATGAAGGTGGTTCGAACGAAGCGGCGACGGTGACTGCAGCGACTTCTCCGCCCGACTCGGTCCATGCCAACAAGAATGGCAACGGCAATGACAGCTCAGCTCCATCCGCCCCAATCAAAGAACCTGTCCCGGCCCCTCACATGGAGGCCAAGATTGCGATTCTTTGTGGACTTTGCGACGTCGTTCTCCAAACGCCCGAGGCCTCTAAGGAGATCAAGGCGGGTATCGATGGCGTTGTGCAAGCGGAGCGAGAGCATAAAGCTACGTTGACGCAGATGGAGAAGGATTGGGTTGTAAAGCGAGATGCACTGAACAACGAGGCGCCTAGCATGGCGGCTGAGAATTATGGTGACTGGAAACAGAAGGCGAGTTTTTTTTTTTCTCTGGGCTCGCTTTCGTTCATCTCGTGAATCTTGCTGACAATCTGCCCTTGTGTCAAATTCGCCACTTTCAGAAAGCTGATGCGGAACGAGAGCACAAGTGGAGTCTCATTCAGGAGAATGTGAAGCATGCACTTCACCTCGATACTTTGAGTTAGTGGGACTATCAGTTACATACACTACTTCGGATGAGATCTGATCTTGATCACTTCTGCCCACCCTTCTAACAGAGATTCGGACAGGTCCAATCGGCCAGGACGTGGATGGCCGCTTGTACTGGCAGCTCTCTGAGTGTGAGTCGAGAATTTCTGGCAGGTGTCCGCAAGGTCGATGTCTCTTCGTGCTGAACATGACATTTTTACCTCTCGCTTCCAGACATAGAGAAGATGCCTGGCCAGACCGGAGGGCGATGGGCTTGGTGCCTGCTGATCCAAGGTCCAGCCTTCCCCGAAGCCCCAAGCGAGGCTACCACGAATGGGTCTGGCGATGCCTCTGCGGCAAAAGTAAACGGAAAGAAGGCAGACGATGGGGCTTCTTCCGCTTCTGACCTGAGCTCCATCTCGGCTTCTAGCAAATCGTCGGGGCTTTCTTCTTTGCCTTCTGACGCTGAGGAGAGGAAGAATAAATTCGACGCCGATGCACTTCGTCCTTTTGGCGGGTTCGATGAGCATGGTCGGCCGAGGAACAACTTTGAAGTTTCTATACCGGTTCGGCCGAAGGGTTCTGGCTCGGTCTCGTCAAGCTCATCAACGCTGTCATCGCTATCGACCACTTCTAAGGACGGGGAGGCTGAGAAGAATGGGATGGACGCGAAGGCGGAACAGGATGGGAAGGTGTTCATGGGCACAAACTACCCTAGTGGTGAGTTTCTTGAATATGTCCGCGCCATAAGGTCAAACTCGAACTTCGGACTTGCATCTGACGTCTGTCTTCTTTCACTCTTTGCCGTACCTTCTGAGCAGAGATCAAGAAGATCATCGACTGGCTCAACTGGCGCTGCGCCGAAATGCGGCATAAGGGCATCTTATGGCAGATCTACCGAACCGAGCCTTTCACTGCGCAGGAGGTTGCCGATCAAAAAGTAGAGATGGCCAAGGCGCAGGCGCGAACAGACGAGCTGGTGAAGGCGCTGAACAAGTAAGTCCAGGAGCTAGGTTTTTGGCGGATATTTTGCTCACTATCTCGGTTTGTCCTGGCTTTTGCCGATCTTCCTCAATCACTACCCGTCCTCACAGAGTGAGAGAGTACTACGTAAGTTTCTCTCGTCGCTTGTTCCAAGTACATCAGATCAGGGCCTCGTACTGACTGTTCCGCCATTCTCCATCCTCACTAGATCTGGCATTTGGAGGAGATGACCAGCATCGAATGAAAAGGCCAGCCTTCCCGTCCGACTACGGCATGAGCTACGCGCAAGTCCAACTCAACTTTACTGCATTTCCAAAAAGAACGCCGACACAGATTTCTCAAGGTACTCCAGAATGGTCCTCACCCTGATCGCATTTACTCGCTTCTCCCCCTTTCTTTCTTTCCAATGGGTAGACACGACTCCCCCTTCTGCATCCCAGGGCCTGCCATGCCAGGAGGCCCTGTTTGAGCAACAGAACTTACATTTCTCGCGCCTTGTTACTTGCTTCTCATCACAATCACAATCCAAACAATGAACTTTGAACAATCAGTGACAGGCCTTGTATGACGGACCAGTGTCGGACGGGGCTATCTGAATGCTGACAGATGCGACTGAGAAGACGATGATTCTATCATGCATTTCGGGAAAGGGTAAGGTGCTTATCATCAGTGAAATCCCCCTTCTAACTAAGCGAAATCCTATGCCTTGACAACACCAGCATCCACAGCCGTGACCTCCCCGTCTGCACCCGCACCAGCCGCCGCGGTCGGCAGTGGCTTGTTAGCGGGGAAAGCAAGAACCTCCTTGATCGTCGAGTTATCCGTCAGCATCATGACGAGACGGTCGATACCCATGCCCCACCCGCCCGTGGGTGGTAGACCATGTTCGAGCGCGTCCAGGTAAGTGTGATCAATCTCAGCTGTCGCCTCCTCGTCACCGGCCTTGGCTTGGACGACCTGCGCCTCAAAGTTGGCACGTTGAACCCAAGGGTCGTTCAACTCCGTGTAAGCATTGCAGATCTCCTTCGTTGCGACGAAAACCTCGAAGCGCTCGCACAAGCCGGGAATGTCGCGGTGTCGCTTGGCGAGTGGACTCATGACTTGCGGGTGGCCGACGATGAAGGATGGGTTGATGCATTGGACCTCGATAAAGTCACCTACGAGCTTGTCGATGAGACGAGAAGCGGAGCGAGGTGCAGAGCAGCCTACGTCGTGCTTCACACAGAGGTTGTCGAGGAACTTGCGCGTCTCTTCGGTGTGCAGCTGGTCAGCGGGTGGGAAGGTGACCTTCAACTGAGATTCGAGTTCCTTGATCATGTCGAATCGCTTCCAGGGTGTGGAGAAGTCAATCTCGTATTCGCGGCCGTTGGGAACGTCCTTGCCGTCGGGGTGGTACTTGATCTTGTAGCCACCGGTGACAGACTTGACGAGGCCGGAGATCATGCTCTCGGTGATCTCCATGAGATCGTACATGTCCGCGTAGGCCATGTAGAACTCGCAGATGGAAAACTCGGGGTTGTGAGTTTGGTCGATGGACTCGTTACGGAAGACGCGTCCGATCTCGTAGACGCG
Organism: Tilletia walkeri; assembly: GCA_009428295.1. Classification (NCBI taxonomy): domain Eukaryota; kingdom Fungi; phylum Basidiomycota; class Exobasidiomycetes; order Tilletiales; family Tilletiaceae; genus Tilletia; species Tilletia walkeri. The sequence goes on from RDSH01000001.1 coordinate 69,963, forward strand.
GTCCAGACCACCGACGACGAGCTCCTTGAGGAAGAGCTCGGGAGCGACACGCATGAAGAGGTCCATGTTGAGGTCGTTGTGGTGAGTGATGAAGGGCTTGGCGGTAGCTCCACCTGCGATCATGTTCATCATGGGTGTCTCGACCTCGAGGAAACCGAGGTTGTCCAGGTAGCGACGGACGTAGTTGATAATGCGGGCTCGCTTGACAAATACATCGCGGACGTGGTTGTTCATGATGAGATCGAGGTATCGCTTGCGGTGTCGTTGCTCGTGGTCGGTGAAACCGCCCTTGTCACCGTGGCCGGCCTTGGGAAGCATTTTGAGGCAGGGTGCGAGCAGCTTGATGGACGAGGGGAAGATGGACAGCTCGCCCTTGTTCGTCTTGCCGGGGACACCTTCTACACCGACTACATCTCCACGACGGAAGAGTTCGTGGACCTCGTGGAAGTCACCATCCTTGTGGTGCTGGAGCTGAGCAGTGACCTGGATCTTGACACCCTCGCCGTGCAAGTCGTAGAAGCGGAGGTTCTTGCCTGATGGGCGCATGTTGTGAATTCGGCCAGCGACACGGACGACCTCGCCCTCGATAGACTCGCCCGCCTTGATCTTGGACTCGTAACGCGCGATGAAGTCAGAGAGAGAGATGGTGACATCGAACTTGTGCGGGTATGGGTTCGGGCTGTTGGACTCGCGGAGAGCGCCAATGGTGCGGTATCGGCGCTCGTAGTACTGGTTGGGCGAAAGCTCCTCCTCTCCAGCTGCGGACGGTGCTGAAGCGCTTCCCGAGGCCTGAGCTGCGGGTGGAGCTGCGGCTGCCTTGGCCGCCTTCTGAGCCTCCTTTGCGCGGATCTTTTCACGGCGCTTGTACTCGCTGCACAAGCCAGGGAGGGAAGAAAATCACTGTCAGATTCAATAGACGACCACCCACACTTCGAGAATAAGGGAGAAGACGCACCTCTTGCTGACCATCTCGCCAGTGGTTTCGTCCTTGACGAGGTTGACCTGCTCTGCGGTGGGTGCTGGGGCAGACATGTTGCGTATGATAGATGTGTTGATGTTGGGATGGAAGGTGAGCGGTTGCGGGCGTGCTGGGTAGCAGAGAAGACACGGAGGACGACGTCGAGAAGCAGAAGCGGCAGAGAAAGCGAGCGAGACAAGTGTTCTCATCCAACAGCGTCTCTTCAATCAAAAGATGAGATGGACGAGGTTGGAAGGTGGGAGGGTCGCGGGTTGGTCCAAGTCAAGTGAGCATGAGCAAGTCAAGATTTCTTCTGGCCAAATTTACCACACAAAAAGCGAAACACTTCTGTCTTTCCCCGTAGAGTCACGTGAGCCAAATCGCGTCACGCTCCTCGCATATCGACGCGACGTGTGTTGATCGCATGATCATCTCGAGAACAACAACTTCGCCTCATCAATAATCGAGGTTCCCCTGCGCTCTGTATATCAATCCCTCTAGATCTGCATACACTCGGACGTGGTATTGTTGAGATTGCTGGAGCGGACCTTGCTCGACGCGGAAATGGAGGACTACGGGATCCCACCTATTCGATCATCGAGCCCAATCCAGGCCTTTTCATCGAGCGGGCAAGTCCCATTCCCCACCCGATCAAATGGAACTCGACTGGCCACTTCTGCTCGAGCAGATACCGCTTCGAGCTCAAGGATGGACTCAGGTCGAACAGCGGCCTCACGTAGTGGTGGTTCGAGTCTGCTCGATGCGTTAAATTCGTCGTATTCTGCCTCACAGTCGAAGTCGATCGCATCGCAAATTGAAGAGGAGCCCCCGAGTAAGCGCAGACGGAAGGAGGCGGCTGAACAACAGAAGGAACAGGTGAGCTTCATTATCCTAGAAAAGGAGGGTAAACATTGACTGACGAAAGTGTCTTCTTCGAACAGGCCGCGCTGAAAATGGCAAAGAAGACCGAGGAGAGGATTTCAAAAGAAGCGGAGAAGAATCGGAAAAAGGTAACGTTCAAATCGAAGTCAAAACAGCCCTCTTCGAGCCAGCATGCTGACCAGAACTTGACGCTCTCCAACAGGCCGAGAAAGCGACCATAATGGCTACCAAGAAGGACTGGACAGACGCCAACAAGCTCAAAAGAAGCAAGACGGAGACATTCAGTGAGATGGTCGTCGACATCGACGGAGCCCTGACGGCCCCTGCCGCTCCACCTTCAACCAACACAACCACCGGTGATCCAACCCATCTGAGCTTCGCAGGAGCCTTGCTAGGTTCAGGTATCACCGCTTTACAAGCAAGATTGCACGAAGAAGGCGCATCGACCAATATTGTTGGATCCGCTGAACCGCGAGGAGCCTCTGCTACGAATCCACTCTCGACCGCGTTAGGGATCGCCACGCCTTTACCTGACTTACCCGTCATTCGTCTCCGTCGGAAAATCAAGGCTCGGTTGGATGTCGAACATCGGATATGGGTTCCTCTACCTGCTCCTACGATGCAACACGAACCTACGGCAATCATCGTCCTCTCCGCACCTGAGATCCTTGCTCATCTAGCTCGTGGACCCGGCTCACTCGCACAGATGATCCCGAGAGTCAAGGCCAACCTCGCTTCGGGCGGAGGAGTTCATCAAAGTCAGGCTTTCCAGCTCTTCTTCGTCGTGATCGGTCTACAGATCCATTTCCGAAAAGTGGCGCAGAAGAACGATCAGGATTGGAGAAAGGCTGTCCAGACGGGCTTGGCGAGACGGACTGAAGACGACGCAGGTAGTGTTGTCGAGACTGGTGCCTCTTCTGCTTCCTCTTCTCGTAAACGGAAAGGTCAGGTTGCTGAGACGTTCCCTCAGGTCGAGCAGGAACAGGCCGAGCTTGAGTTGCTCAGACTCACGATGGAGCATGGTGTGTATGTCATTCACGCCAAGGCTCTGGTGGATGCTGTCGAAGCCGTGGTAGATATTGTTGGCGAAGTGGGCATACGACCTTACAAGTGAGTACAGTACCTGCATACTTCCTCTGGCTCAGAGAGGGCTGACATTAACTTTTTGTATTTGAAGGATGGTGGCCAACTCCCATCTTCCATTCTGCACCGACGCTATTCGAACTCGTACCGCTGGGACAGATGAAGACATGTACCTGAACATGCTCCAACAGATCGTGAGTTCTCCTGCCTGCGCCCCTAATAGAAAAAAGTTCTAGCCAGCAACGAATTGACCTTCGAAATTTGGTATGTGCGGACAGCCTCGCGTGACCGAACCAGCCGCCCGAGCAATTCAAGCGGAGTACCCTACGATGCGAAGCTTGATGGAGGCGTACGATTCGGCGCTTGAGGCTGATCGGCACCGGAAGGGGTCTAAGTCGAAGATTGATGATTTGCTCGCGGAGTGTGTTGTGAGTTTCTCGTCGTCGCCTGTTTCGGTTCAAGGGTTTTTTCAGGCATTCATCGCCGGCTCATCTACGTTGTTGTCCTTGTCATGGGTAATACCTACAGATACGAAATCGCGTTGATGGGAAGGCTTCGTCGCGGAGAGTGGGTCCAGCCATGTCGAAACGTAAGTTCTGGACTCCACAAACAGCACTCGGATACAGGAGGAGCGATACTGATACGCCCAGTTTCACCATAATTCGAACACAGGCGTCGGATTCGTTCTGACTCACGATGACCCGCTCGCTCTCGTCTGAGCGTACTCGCTCATCTTGCAACAGTTCCCAGGTAATGTGTGGCTGCTTGTTGTATCTTCTCTCGTCTGCACAATTCCGACTCGTATACTTGTACCGTAAATCAGCTGTCCACTTTAATCCTTGCAGTCTTTATTCAGCCATCGACCATAGACCAAGTAAAGTCTTGAAGAAGAATGAAGAGATCTATATTGATCGGGTAGAAGGAACAATGCCGCGTTCCTTTGAGGACCGCAATAGATGACTGTAGTTTAAGGCTACGTCGCTAGGCTGCTAACCTTTTCACTCCTTCTTCTCCCCACCAGAAAGAGCATCAGCCATCTTGAGCAGATGCCTCTCAAGCCTCTTAGCCTCGTGCGAGGCTCCCTTGCCCGCATCGAGAGTAAGCGCCTCGACAAGACCAGGGAACGTCGTAGCGCCATATCCCAACCACCTACCCGGAGCGACTCCCAAATGCTTATACCACTCCCGACCAACGAGTCCTTCCTTCGAGATGAACCCGCGCTCAAATCCTTGAGCCCGCTTGTTGACAGACCGAATGAGATGATAGACCTCTCGGAGCTTATCGAGGTATTGCGCTTCGCCGCCGCCGGCAGAATGATGGAAGATCCGATCGAGTTTGCGTTGAGCTTTCTGCTTGTCCGCTTCCCACTGAGCCGCAGCCTTCTGAACAGCCTTCACAGCTTTCTGAAGTGGGTGGAAATCGACTGCTCCGCCTTCGATGGAGCTTACATCCTTGCGCATGCGCTTAGCGCCGCCTACTGTGGATTTGACGACGACGTCGGCCGCTTTGTCGAGGTAGGATTGCAACTCGGTTGAGTAGGCGGTGATGTTGATGGGCAGGAAGAGGTCGGAGGCAGAGCGGAGGGTGACGAGGCCGAGTAGTTTGGCGATGGCGGTGTGGCGCTCAAATGTGGGATCTCCGAACTTGTCCATCCAAGCGAAGGAGTCATAGTTGGAGTGCTGTAGAAGGAAACAGATCAAAAAGGGGTAGTGAGCTTTGGAGGCTCAGACAGTGCAGGCGGAAGGTGAGAGAAAACGTACGTAGTGGTAGACGGGAGAATCACCGGTTGCTCCGTATCCAGTGGTAGACGAAGCAATGCCGAGGTACTGCAGGAAAACAGTAAAGTCCGATCCTGATCCCAACGCAATCTCTTCATCGATGGTCATATTGCGCTTGGCATCATCCGGATGTGCCAGTTCCGCCGCGGCATCTCTGAACAGATCAAACAACGAGGGACTTGCGCCGATCTGCAGGGAAGGTCCTGCGACGGAGACGTCCAAGTTGTGGTAGATAGCCACATTCTTACTGAGCCAGTCCGCAAAGTCCTCTCCGAACTCAGTGCTGCCTACCAGACCGTATTCCTCCGCGTCCCAAGAGGCTACGACGATGGTTCGGAGTGGACGCCAGCCGCGCTTGACGAGTGAGCCCAGACCTGCTACGATCTCATGGAAAGCGGCCGTTCCGCTATTAGGATCGACAGCTCCGAACGTCCATGCGTCCCGATGGTTTCCGATGACGATGACCTCGTCGTCGATATAACCAGGGATGACGGCGTATCCGTTCCAGATCTTCCGGACTTGGAGATCTTGGAAGCTTTCGAGGTGGACGATATCCTTTGATGGGCCTGTCCAGTATTCGACGTCTGGGATCGCTCCGGACCAGCCTTTGCCGAGTGACTTGGTGTCGGGACTGGCTCCGTTGCCCTTCATTGCTTCAAAGAGGACTTTGGCTTCCTCGTATGAGAGAGGGATAGACGGAATCTTCGCCAGGGTGTCGCTCTCCTCTGGTTCGAGACGGGTGGCGTTCTCGTAGGATGGTTTACCAGGAGTGGATGGGTCACCTGCGAAGATTGACAAAGCCATTACAGAGCCTCTTTGAACAGAAGTAGGGTTTCTCGCCGGTCCTTCCGGGTATGCTTTGTATCCGTTAGCTTCTGTGATGTTTCCATCTTCGGCTGGGTCGGAGTAGATGATGGTAGCAACGCAACCTGCCTCCTTTGCCGCGCGGACCTTGAGACCGCGGAAGGTGTCTCCGTATCGGACGAGAGCGATCGTTCCAGTAGTGTTGATTCCGAGGGCGTGCAGGCGTTCGAAGTCCTTCTTGGATCCTTGGTTGGCATAGACGACGGGACCTGAGACGGAGCCTGAGGCCGAGTAGCCGTGGAACTGAGGCTCGCCGTGGGCGGAGGTAGGATCTTCGGGGAAGGAGTCTTCCTTCAGCTTTGCCGTCCATTTCGCTTCTGGTTCAGGTGTATCCTTGGTGGGTGCGGGGAAGAGCTTGAGACTGGAGTTGATGGGGTAGTTGATCCAGGTGTGATAGGTGTCAACAAACGCCCTAGGCTTGACGTGTGGACTTCCCCAGAGACCCTTCCAGTTGCCCTTGATGTAGTGCTGAGATTCGGACGAGCCCGCGTCGAAGACGTGGGTGTCCTCGGAGAAGTCGGCGCCGAGCAAGTCTGCCCACTCGGAGGTGACTTTGATTGCTGACTTGTAGTCCTCCTCGGTCCCTGCGATGTGGGTGACCGCGGTGTATCGTTGGAGAGCGTCCCGTGCTGAGGCTGGGTCGGGCACGCTGAGGTACTGTGCTTCGATGAGACGGGCGATGTCCTTGGCTGATAACGAGGAAGAGAGAGCTTGTATGTTATTGACGGTGAAGCTGTTTGCGACAAAGGCTTGGAACTGGCGAGCCTCTGAAGTCGAAGGGGGAGAACTTGCTGGGAAGAAGTAGTCAGCCAATGCACGAGATCCACGCCAGGGATCTGCGGCACTGGAATCCTGGCCACCGTAGTAGGTGAAGATTTCGCAGGCCCACATGGTCATAATGAGCAGCTGAACGCAGATGGCGAGGCGACGGACGAGTGTGATGATGGCTCGACCGCGGCTGGGTTTGGCCTCCTCCGTCTGATCTTCCTTCATGTTCGTTGGCAGGAGAGACTGCTGCTCTGCCGCTGCCATTCTCGCCTTCTCGAGGTCACTCACAGGTGCGACCATCTTTGAAAATGCTGAGTATGGAGTAAGTGGTAGTCGTGCACGATCGACTGCGCATGTGTTCTGTCTAGGGAAGGAGTCAGTGCGATGGCAAGGAGATTAGCGAGGGTAGGACGGGCGCGAATGATGCCGATCTTAGTGGTGTCATCATGTCCGTGAGATTAGATAAGATAACAGACTTCTAGTCTCAGAGTCTGCACCAAGTCTCATGCCGGAACAACCAGCAACCGGCAACAATCAATTCACCTCATTCGATTGTTCCAGTCAGTCGAACCACTCGCCCTACACTCTCTTTGTCACCACCACAACCCAACGGCCTGGCCCTCTTTCCCCCCTCCCCTCGCCTTCAACAGCAGCCAGGAGTACAAGCACACGATGGTCGTCGGTCTCGTCCACGGCACCTTCCGCCGTCTCGAGCGCGCCGCAGACTGGCTCACCGGTCGCGCAGGTCCTTACTTTGTCGGAATCGGTTTCTCGCTCCTCATCATCGGTGGAGCATCCTTTTTCATCGTCATGCTTCCCATCCGCGTCCCAGCCCCTGCTCCCCTCGCTTCCCTCTTCGACACCCACTCGCCGGCGCACATCTTCCTCGGCATCGTACCCGCCTTCTTCGCCTGTTTCCGCAGACCGTATGCCGGAGACATGCTCCTCTGGCTCGGATCGTACGCTGCATGCGCATACATCCTCTACATGATCGCCTGGTCATATCTCATGGCATGTCTTGAGCCGGCAGGTAACCCTGTTTTGGGACTGGGTGACAACCTGAAGGAGCGCAGGCTCGGGCCTGGGAGTGGAGTCTGGTGGGCACGCTTCCGAGAACGCGCTGCACTTGCCAGTGGACCTCCCTTGCGAAGACAGCAGCAGCCAAAGCAGCAGCAGCAACAACAACAACAACAACAACAGCAACAGCAGCAACAGCAGAAGACGGCATCTCAAACCTCACTCATACCGGAACTCGACTACGAACCCGCGTCTCCCATAAGACTCGGACTCAACAAGTCCAACTCGGGCGACTCTAGTCGGAGAGGAAGCGGGGACCTTGCCCTCAATGGCGGATCAGAGGGAAACACGCGTCGAAACTCCTTCGCCCGGGTTTCTGCCTCACTTTCGACTCTTCTGCGGCCCGTCGTAGGTTCATCACGCGCCGTATATGCAGAAGAGGAGGACGAGCACCAGATCACGGGAACGGGAACAGCATGTCTCCCTCGCGCACCAACACCAGGCGCGTCTATTTCTGGTCGAAGGTCAGGGCAGGGTCAACGCGGCGGCGAAGCTGATCTCCGCTTGTCCAAGTCATCCTCCTCCGCCTCCTCCTCCAAGATACAGATTCCTCTCGTCAATATATCGAGTAAGCCCGGTCGGACGCCAGACTTGGAGGCGTCAGCTATGACCGAGCCTTTTCCCGCGCTCCAACGGCCAACTGCAATCAAAGGAAGTCCTTCTTTCTCCCCCAACTTCTCCGACGAGCCTTCGTCCATGTCCTCCTCCACCCCTCCTCCAGGTCTAGGTGCGGCTCCCGTCCTTGTCCGACCAACGCCAATCTACCCAGACACCTCCGACGACGCCTTCGATCTCGAACTCGATTCAGAAGACCTCTTCCCCATGCCAGCCAAGATGTGCACCAAGTGCAAGCCTGTGCCGCTCTATGTCGCCATTGCCAGCTTACCGCCCGAGATGAGGAAGGTGGAGAAGATGTTACGCGTCGCGGCACGTGAGCGGGAATTTGATCGTCTCAGGGAGGGAGCGCGTGGGAATAGTGGTGGGGCCGGAACGCCTGATGGACGTCGGAATGGGAGATCAGGAGGTGGAGGGAAGGGGAAGGGGAAGAACAAACGGAATCGAGGTGGCCGTTCCGGTGGGGGAAACAATACTCACGCCGCATCGTCCGCCGAAGCGTTCCTAGTGCCGGAAGAAACATTCTTGCCGCACTATGCGCTGCAGGAGACTGACGACGAGGAGGATGATGGTGAAGCGGATATTCGGGCTTGGCTGGGAGAGGAAGAGGCTATGCAGCTCGTCCCGCCGCCGAAGCCGGAGCGGAGTCATCATTGCAGCGTTTGTAAGACGTGCGTGACCAAATTTGTGAGTTTTCACACGTTCTTTCCGCGCTCTTCTGAAGAGCGCTCAATTGGCTTCTGGTTTCATTATCTCATATTGACGCGTTTTTTTTATTTTCCTCACACGCGACCTGCTTAATCAGGATCACCACTGTCCCTGGATTAACGCGTGTGTCGGGTTGGGAAACGAGCGGTACTTTGTGCTCTTCCTTTTCTGGCTCTCGGTCGGTTGCGCGACGGTGGTGGCTGTTGGGTTCCCTTTGTTGCCGTACATCATTCGGGGCTGGAAGTCCTCTTTTGCGGGTGTGAGAAGAGATACGGGGGCGAAGTACAGGGTGAGTTTCAGGCTGCAGAAGGGAAACATTTCTCCTCGCGACTTCGATCAAGGGTGTCTGACGTTCTGACCCGATTTTTTTTCTCGACGCCTCCCTCAGCCTTTCGGCGCGGAGAACGACGGTCCCGTTTTCCGAGCGTACACCGGCCTCGATTTCATGCCACCAATTGACGACCGGATAGGACTTGGCAACAAGAACGGAGCCTTGAACGGGTATGACGCATCTGTACCCCATTTCGCGTTCTGGACGCGGATTTTTGTGCTCCTCAGCTTGCTGGTCTGCTCGTTGATGGGTTTTGCCGTTGCGATCATGCTCGTCTGGCAACTGATCATGGTGGGCAAGGGCGAGACGACTGTGGAGAGTCATGATAATGGGTATTATCGCAAGTTGGCGCGGCGGAGAGGTCAGGTGAGTGAATTACGTGGTCTGTCAGCCACTTTAAGGATCGCACTCACTCACGATCGAAAATATTCTTTTTTTTGCGCGCGGCGTCAATTAGCGCTTCCTCAATGTGTACGACGTCGGGTTCATGCGCAACCTGCTGCTGTTCTTCAGCCTCGGTCCTGGATCTCCTCAGTACGTTTGACAGAAAGAAGACGAAGGGGACTCCCGTTCCGAACGATACGCTGACACTTTCCCCCCCCCTCTTGTTCCCCACCACAGCTCCTTCGTCACCATATTCATGCCCCTACGTATCCCGCCTTACTCTGACGGCTGGCACTGGGCCAAACGACGAGGTCTGGGCGGACGTCATGCGGGCATCGTTCCGGTGGAGGAACTGACGGATGACGAAGGCGATGCCAATGACTCTACAGCGACGGTGCCTGCAGGGCACACTTCACCCGTCATGGCGGAACTGGACGACGTTGTTCTTTCCACCGAAGGTCGTTGAACGAGTTTCCCAAAGCGTCCAGCAGGAGGGACCTTTCTCAGAGTCTTTTGATCGATCCCGAACCACTACCCCTTGCAACACATCTGTAGCACGCACCACATATATTGTCGTCTTTTAATTCATTCATGCAGCTACATACTGTTCCCCTCTTTATACCTATCGTGTTGGTCTTTTCTAAGCGTCACGTGTTTTGTGGATAGGAGTCCGAGAACAACACCCGCCCCGAGCTCGAGGGGACTTACCTCCATTACCGTCACACAGAACCCGAAAGCGAAAGCAAACAGAAGACGAGAACAAGATGGCAGACTCACAAGCGACAGGCTCAAACGCTGCAGCAGGCTCCTCCACAAGCGCCTCTCATCTGCGTCCCCCACAACCGGACCGAATCCGGGGCAACCACCCTCGTCAAAGCTCAGGGGTGTTCAACGCGTTCACAGCCAAACAGATCCAAGGCTTCAAGGAAGCCTTCAGCCTGATCGACCAGGATGCCGACGGCCTCATCACGCGCGCCGATCTGGATGGGATGATGGGTAGCTTGGGTCAGCCGCAGGGAAAAACACAGCAGGATCGATTGATGGGTAGCGCTCAATTGCGAGATGGGGCGGAGGGGATGGAGACTATCAATTTCACTCAGTTCTTGACGATGTTTGGCGAACATCTGGCAGAGGTGCGTGATAGTTTTTCCGCCCTCAATCCAGGCTTGGGCGTATTATTTGTCTTCTTGAACTGACTCTCCTTTCGCGCTTCTTTATCCTTGCGCCGCCGCCGCCGCCAGCTCGACGAGGCGCACGATCTGATCGAAGCCTTCGAATGTTTTGACGAACGCGACGACGGCGTGATCGAGACGGGCGAGATGCGTTACTGGCTATCCGAAGTCGGCGATCGGATGTCGGACAAAGAGGTATGTTTCCAACAGATTGGCGTGGGGGGGGGGGAGAAGAAGTGTATCCGTTGTTGACCTCTTCTCCAACTCTGTTTTCCCTCCCTTGAATCGCTCTCAGATCGACCGGTTGCTCTCTGGGCCATTCCTGGATCGGTCCGGCAAGCATTTCGACTACAAAGCCTGTAAGTCCTGGCTCTCCTCACGCGCCATCATGAATTTCTTCCCCCTGCCGACCCCCTTTGAACGTCTGCTAAAATACCACCTCAAATTCTCTCCTTCGATAGTTGTTGAGGCTGTCAAGATGACAGAACCCGCAGAGGTATCATGACCTCTTTCTCCTGACCCTACCGCTCGTACCTGGTCCATAATACTTCCATTCCATACTCTGTATCACTACCTGTTCTCACTCGTCATCAAGCTCATTCGTCCTCAGTTGAAAACCATCTGCAACGCGCACTGTCTGTGGAATGAATGGAGGTATGTTAATGCAAGCTTGGGAACACCCCTGCCTACGAGGGTGGGGGTGACGCTTGGAGTTAGATACAGAGCATCGTGAGAATTCGTGCGTTCGTGACATATGTAGCCCCTTTCGGAAGAAAGAGGCTGTTTCTTTTGAGATCTTTCCTTTTTCCTTGACCCAGCCAACTTCCACCCCCCGGGTCGAACCTCTTTATGATACAAGTTGCACCTCGAACAACCCTCTGAAAGCATTGCAAAGCCAGAGTTTTACCGCTTCCGGCCCTTCGTCGTCAGGAGCGTCCCCTTCCGTCGCCGTGTCACCCCCATCCTTGGAGGCCAGTAGCTTCAGCACCCGCTGCACAGGAATATCCGCCTCCTCCACGAGCCCCAGTCTGACAAGCTCATTCCGCAGGAGACCAGGCAGGAACTGCACCTTGCCTTGTTCGTTTGTCAATGCGGGCGTGACCAACTTTGTCTCGTCGCCGTTTCGAACCTCCAGTATGATATTGGCGATCGTGCTCTCGGTGAGGAATCGCTGACTTGGGTCTGAAGCTTCGCCGTCGCCGCTGGCAGTCCAGAGCAGACCGTCAAAGCAGGGAGAGGATCCGTCCGTCTCGGTTTCCTCAGAAGATGCGACGCCATAGTCCGCGTGCACACGACCTGCAGCAATCTGGTAGGCCTCTCTCCGGTTCGTCTTGCAGTTCGCCATCGCAGCTGCCACAGCTTTATTCTCGCGGAGCGACGGGAAGAGTTCGACCATTTCTGGATCGAGCCGTACTGTCAGCAAGTCTGCCGTTTGGCTTTCCTGCTCGTACACCACCGGAGCCGTCGACGCGCTCGATACCGTGATTTCGTCCTTCGCATTGACCTCAATGCGCAGTCGCAAATCGCTAGGACCCGCATCCGCCCCTTCTCCGAGCAAAAGAGCCTGTCGATCCTGAAGCTCGTGATGGAGCGCGTCCACAATCCGGTCTTCCAATTCCTTGTCGCTCAGAGACGTCTCATTGTTGACCCAATCGTTTGGCCATGTCGACTGCATGGCCTTCCGTCCGGTGCGAAGTCTGGCGAGGTGGGAGGCCAACAGAGGCACACGGCGCGCGATCTCAACTTCGCCCTCCGCGGGCGGCATTTCCGACATTGGCGTCCGGTCCCGCGCCCGCTCCAGGAAGGATGCTCGGATGTGAGACGGTAAGAGGCGTTGACTTACTTCGGCATTGTCTCCGGCTACTTGTTCGTCCACGCTACCGCCGAAGACTCGAACGGTGCTGAAGACGTAGTCCGGAACGCATTGAGAGGACGTAGGAGCAGATGTATCTGATACCTCCATGACATCGCCGCTATCGCTCGCCTCCTCATCGCCCTCCGCAGCAGGGCCAATGTCAAGGGGTATCACATCGACATCCTCGAGATTCTGCAAGCGACTGTTGGCCCTGTCCGATCGATTAGAGTTCGGAGCCGCAGCACCTGACGCCCGCAACATAGACATCTCACTCCTCAGCTCCAACATTTCAGCCTGCGCATCCTCCAAAGCACCCGTCAAGCGCATGTTCTCGTGTAGCAATGCCGATGCCGCAGAACCGCTACTCGACAACAATCGAAGCGACGCCGCCTGTACCATCGATTGCCGACGAGATGCCCGCTCCGTAGGGTGTAGGAGTGGCGAGGAGGGTGACGAGGAAGAGAAGACGGCTCCCGAAGCGTACAAATGGTTGTTGGTAGGCGTAAGCGAATTGTGATGTGGTGCGCTTGAAGATGGTGCCAACGAAGGAGGCTTGATCGACCACTTCTCCTGAAGCGTCTTGAGTTGCGCCGCAGCCTCTTCGGCAACAGCAGTCCATCTCTCCTTCTCCGAATTGGCCTCCTCTCTTGCGCTCATAGCCTCCTTCGCCGCGATCTCCGCATTGTCCCGCTCGAGCTCCAGTTGAGCCCAGTTATTCGCCATCGTGCGCATCGCCACCTTTTGCGCTTCGTACTTCGCTTCATTGTCCGCCCAAGCTTTCATCGCATCCTGCATCTGCCCGACCTGTGCTTTCAGATTCTCCAAATCCTTCAACGCCGGCTCATTCTGCTGCGTGAGCGCCTTGATCTCGAAGAGCTCAGTCCCCGCCGCTTCCAACTGAGAGCTCAATGCCGCATTCGTCTCCTCTTTGCTTTGCAACTCCACAGTGAGTCGTTGCAGTTCCTCCGTGGCTCTCCGGTCCTTCTCCATGTATTGTCGAAGTCTCTGCTGTGGGTTCCCCAATCGCTTCGCGCGCTTATCCGCCTCTTCTCGAATCTTGTCGCGTTCTTTGCGAGACCGTTCCAATTCGGTACGCAAAACCTTGACCTCGCTCTTCAGATTCTGTTGCTCGGCGGCAAGGACATGGCTTTTGAGCTTGTCACGATGCAGCTTGCCGATGAAATGGAGCAGCTGACCCTTGAGGTTGAGCTCGTAGTTGAGCTCAGTCCGAAGCATCAGGTTCTCCCGATGAACAGCTGACATGCCCTTGCTGCTCGAGATGGACAACGCGGGTGTCAACAGCGTCGCGGCGGACATTGATGGCCGCATTGCTGCAGAACCAGGTGGTGCAGCATCCGACTGTGCCGTAGGTGTGTCGGCGCCGCTGCGAATCTGGCTGAGCGAAAGTCGATCTGCCCATGACGCAGCGAGATGACCCGGTCGGGCATCAGGTACGCCGTCCGTAGTGCCCAGGTAATGATTGATACACACGGCAGCGTACTCTTCCGTGACCGACTTCTTCCACCGATCCGTATTGCAGACTTCCCACTCGGCACTGTGGGTCACCAAGCCTTCGTGTAGCCGATGACGACGGACGATGTCAGTGCTGCGTTCGTGAATAGTGAGCTCGTCGATAAGGTCATGATACGACGCAGCGCTGGGAGACACGTAGTGTGCTTTCCGTAGATAGTCGATGGGAGCTCGGAGGAACCTGATCGCATTTGCCGGGAAGAGGCCGTAGAGATATGTGAAGAGCAGAGTTGCGTCTGGCGCAGCGGCGTCTGGTTCATCATATTTTGAGGCTGTAAAAGTTTGCAGTGGAAAGATCAGCGCTGCTGCCTCTTCAGAGGAGATATAGGCCTGATGTACTCACTCAAACGACTCCACTGAACATCTTCTCGCAGCTGTAGTCGCTTCCCAATACGATCCAGCTCCGTCCACTCAATGTCCAACGCCGCCTTGCGATTGATTATCTCGTCCGCCATACTGACAGCCGATTCGCCCGGCCCATCATCACCCTGCGAACCAGTATCTAGCGTAAGAGCAGAATCGCCCGCCATACTCCCCTCCGACTCAGAACCACCACCAGTACCCGTGACTGAGGAGACTCTTTCCTCCCACCCGTTCCCGAAGATGCGCCAATCTATGATGCGAGCAAAGACGGCCATGAGAGCAGGCAGACCTCCTCCGCCTCCGTTTGCGAACCAAGTCGGGATGTGAGGGAGGAGCATCACCACGAGACGGGCGCCGAGGGTGACAACTGTCGTACTGGTGTCGATCTGGAGACTCATGAGGACCTCGGCTGGGAGTGGGGTTGCAATGAGGTGGTAGGCCGTTGCTGGATGTGCGCTGATGAAGGCGATCAAGTTGACCAGGACGGGGATGCGATTTGTTGGCTCTGCAAAACAGGAGGAAAGATGATGGAAGAATCGTTTTGGTGCGCGAGTGCCGAAGGCTAGTACGAGAGATTCTAGTCGTTGTGTCCAGCATTGAGAAGGTCCGTCATGCTCTTCCTCCTCCTCATCGGCTCCTGCTGCCACGTCCTCCTCAGTATCAGCAACACCTTGCCCTTCTTCACCGCCTTCCTTGTCTTTGAATGCCGACTTGGGCAAACTTTGATCAGCATCGATGCCCGTCAACCCTAACCCACTCAGATCGCGCAGTCTAGCCGAGTCGGCAGACAAATCGCCAAAGCCAAGAACTGCGCCTGAGCCACTCGAGTTCCGAGTGCGTACCTTCTTCGGCTCGACATGCGGTGTACTTGCGATCTCAGCAAAGTAAAGCTGGACGATGCGCTGTGCGAAGCGGTAGAGCGTGTTCTGCCGTGGAGGTTGGCGTCGACGGAATGCTGTGGCTGACGATTCAGTAGTGGGCGACGTTGCTGATTCAGTTGACGAATGCGGTGTTCGTACCGTCTCGGCAGGGCTGAAGGGTGCAGGACCACTGGCAAAAGTAGAGTACGGTGCGTCCCCAATTTTTCGTGCAAAATTTCCCGCCGAGTCGTTATCGATCTTGGGCCAGGGCGTGTTGGGTGGTTCGACATCGTGGTAGGCGTCCGCGGGAGCGTTACAAATGGCGTCCAAGACGAGCGAGTTGGCTTGCCCCTGAGCTGCTTCGCCCGCCTGTGAATCCCTAAGAACGGGCTTGATGAGGAAGTCCCACCATTCGAGCGCGATGCTTTGGTCGGTGATGAGCGGGGCGAGCTGAAAGAGCCAGCCGAGAAGAAGGGAGTAATGCTCGGGCGCATGACACTTTTTCGCCAGAGCTTGCATCTGCGGGTTGATCGCTGCCGACAGTACTTCTCTCAGCGGTCCATCAAGAGGCCGAGCCATAGGGATCGAGCTATCGCCCACCACCGTCAGAACCGCCGACCGAGCCGCAGGAAGGTCCGGACTTGCCATAGGCGAAGCAGCACCGAACACCTTGTTCAAGCGAGTGTGCATAGTCACGATGGCCGCCTGGAGCGAGCGGGTGAGTACAGGCTGAGCCGAGGCCGCAGCCGCAGCCGCACTCGTGCCCACTGCAGGACTCGAGGTCCCTGAGGAGTTGATCGTAGGCGGAGGCATGGCCGATCGATTCGTAGGCCGGGACAAGAGCTTCGCACCACGCCACGGACTACTCGCACAGAGCCAAGGCGGGAGCTGAGCTGCGCACTTCCGGTCGTCGCAACGGTTGTTTTCCTGTTGCGATGCCTTGCGAGTCGATGTTGCTGAGGTTGTGGGAAGGTCTCTTGTGTTGGTGGTTTGAGCCCAAGTGACTCGCAATGAATGAATGAACACCGGGATTATTTTAAGACTTTTTGTTAGTGACCTTGATCCTTTGAGACGCCGGCATCAGACTCAGAGGGACTCCAAACAAGGTCTGATTGAGAAGGAATAGTGATCCTTTAACGGGTAGCAGATGAGTGCGAAGATACAAGTGCTCCAAGCGTATGAGACGTGTGGCGTCTAAGGCGTCGCCCGGCCCGTCCAGCGCGGGTACAAAGAGCACTCCCGAACCGTGTATCTCCCCGCAACCCAAGCCAAGAAGCGCTCCACGCCCAAGCCGTACCCGCCGTGCTCGCAGGTACCGTACTTGCGCTGATCGGTGTACCAGTAGTACGGGGCCGCATCAATCCCCTCATGCTTGTACGCCTCCAAGAGCTCAGCACTGTCCGACATCCTCATACTGCCACCCACAACCTCACCCACACCGGGCATGAGGACGTCCACAGACTCCGTGAAGCCTTCGTCTCCCTCGATGCGCTTCATGTAGAAGGCCTTGATCTCACGGGGGAACCCGGTCAGGAAGATGGGCACGTTGAGTTGGTCGGTCATCTTGCGCTCAGCAGCCTCGGCGATGTCGTCGCCAATCTTGTGCGGCACGCCGTCCTCCTTGGTGATGTTGTGCTCGTTGAGGTAGGCAATGGCGTCCTTGTAATCCATACGCTTGAATGGTCGTTGGGGCATCTTGAAGCCGGGGTTGAGTTGCTCAAGAAGAGCCTTGGTCGGAGCATCGGCGAAGAGTCGTTCCAACGTTCCGCACATCTGAAATTGAGCAATAGCGGAGGGTCAGAGCACATTCGTGGGCCGCGTTGTGAGGGGCATAGATGACTCACAAGTTCCTCAAGATGGACAAGCAAGTCCTCGAACGAGATGAACGCAAGCTCACTCTCCAAGTGGGTGTACTCGCTCAAGTGTCGTCGAGTGTGACTCTTCTCCGCCCGGAAACTCTCCTGAATACAGAACACGTCACCAAGCGAAGGAAGACACGTCTCGAGGTACAGCTGCGAACTCTGCGTCAAGAAGGCCTGTTGTCCGTAGTAGTCAAAGCTGAACAACGTCGAGCCGCCCTCGACCTGGGTCTGGACCATGCATGGCGGCGTTACCTCAGTCAGAGCCATACCCTCGAGCTGTGTTCGGAACGCGCGTAGGAGAGAGGCGCGGACCTTGAGTACTGCCGATGCCGTCTCGCCACGAAGGACAAGGTGTCTGTTGTCTGCCAAGATGGAAGGGTCTGCGTTCTGAGGAAGTGGAATACAAAGCCCACAGTCAGCAAGCCGCGGCCCCTGCGCGTCAAAATCGAGCGAAGATAGTAACTCACTTCGGCAATCTGGTTCGTAAAGGCGTCGTCGCCTCCAGGCGCCTTGCCGATCACCTGCCACCAGTCTGCTACGAGCTCGTGGTTGTCTGGTGCCTTTTTGCCTTCAGGCAAGGCCTTGATCGTGCCTTGGATCTCGACGGTGCTCTCCAGAGTAAGAGTAAGCGCGTCGTAGGTCTCCGCCTGTGGGCAGACAGAGTGCAAAGGGAATTTCAGCCAAGAATGCAGGAGGGGATATTTTTAAGAAAGGCGATACATACCAGCTTCCCGGTCAAGACGCATTGCATGTATCCGTAGCCGTCGCGAAGAACGATGAAGGTGATGTTGCTCTGCTGACGGAGACGGTGAACCCAGCCCTTTACGCTGATGCGTCGGTCACGGTTCTTGATGCCTTCTCCAATCTTGATCTGTACAACAAAGGGCGGCGTGCAGAGACAAAAGGAAGATATGGAAGTGTAAACATAGGCTGTGAGTCAAAAGCATAAAGCGCGAATCTGGAGCAGAATGATGGTGAACTCACCTTCAAAACTTCTGTCGAGGGCTTCTCCAACACGACAGTCTTGCTGTTTTCGAGCTTCTGAGAATCTAATTGCTGCGACTCCTTCTCCTTCGCAGCGATCTCCTCAGCCTTGCGCAGCTTCTTCTGCTGCTGCTCCCACAAACTCTTCGCCTTCTTCGTTGCGCTCTTTGTGATGGGCACATAGCCGTCGGCGTCAGCGTCGGACGCAGCACCGCCGGCAGTTGCAGCGGCTTCTTCGGCTGGTGCGCGTTTGGAGAAGATGGCTGCGTCGGGGCCCTTCTTCATCATGGCGCCGAGCGCGGTAGCGTAGGGAGCTGCCTTAGAGCCATCGCCTTGCTCGTCGGAGCCCTTTGCGGCGTCAATGTAAACTGTGAGCAGACAACGAAGAAGGTCAGTCAAAAGGACAAAGGGTCTGAGACGTTGAGGACTGCGTTGGGCAGCGCGCGGGATGGGAGGGTAAATGTATGCGTACTGGTAGGACCTGTTGGTGCTTGTGGTGTGATGTGTAGGGCCTCTGCGGCCGATGAGATTGCGTCCTTGATGGCAGCCATGGCGGGTGTTGTTCTGGGGAGGTTGGTGGGTGAGAATGAGAGGATGAATGTGGTCGAGCGCGATGTTTTTGTGGGCTGCTCCGTCAAGAAGAAAGGGCAAGCGAGCGAACAGGCAGGATGACTCGATGACCAAATGACTCAAGTCATCCTGGTAAGACCGAAGATAAGAGTCTCGATAAGCGCTACGATAAGAATATCCCTGGATTATTCTTGACGCAGCTGGCACTGGATGAATATGTACGCGCTCAGACCTCCAAATCTCAACTTCGAGGCTCCCACCACATACAGCTTTGGGAGGGAGACTGAAAGCTCAGAAAGTTGGGAAGGGATGAGGATCAGTCTCGTTGCTGTAGGAGGTTAGTTCAAGCTGACATTCATGTTCTGTCTTTTCTCCTGCTTTACACCCGCTCATCTCACTTCCCGCTTCCCTTTCCTACTTCACCTTTCTTCTGTCATCTCTCAGGTGCCTCATCGAGCTCGTGCGGCTACTGCTCGCCGCCAGGACAGCGAGCGAAGATCAAGACCTCGAGATCATTCTACCTCTTCTCCTACGCCCTCGACCCAGAAGCCTATCAATATCTAATCGACGCAGGCTGGCGTAGATCAGGTGAAGTCCTCTACAAACCAGACAACTCCAGAACATGCTGTCCTCAACACACGATCCGACTTCCCGTCGAAAGCTTCAAGACATCGCGAAGTCAGCGACGCGCACTCAAACCGCTCTTCTGGGAGATTCATGCGCCTGAGGATGGGAACAGGCCGATGAAGAAGCGCGGGAACGATAATGAGCCTTTCGATTTGGAATCTTTCTGGCTCAATACGGAGTGGAACCCGAAAGATGAACTTCGGAACGCAGGCGGAGTGGATGAGATAGCGGTGGGGAACAGCTGGTATCGCTTTCAAAAGCGGCGGAAACTGGAGGTACGTCAAGCTAATGCAAGCCCTGGCAACCGCAGCTCTGGACGGCTCATAAATCGTCTATGCAACACCCCTGCAGATCACTCTACGGCCCGCTTCGCATACAGAGGAGAAGTTCCAGCTCTGGAATCGATACCAAATTGCTGTACATAAGGACACCCCTGGTTCGAACACTCACAATTCGTGGAAACGGTTCCTTGTGAACAACAGCTTTGTATGCATTCAAGCGCGCATCCCGAGTTGAACAGAAGGTCGAGCTCACTTACGTGCCCGTTCTGTGCTAAATTCTGCAGCATACACAGCAAGACATCAACGATCGTGGACCTGTCGACCTGTCAAGCGATGATGCAATACCGTACGGCGGCTATCATCAAGAGTGGAGACGTGAGTAACGTGCCAAATTCATGCCTCAAAGCATCTCCAAAGAACCCTGAGCTGATCAAGTACCACTCCCCAGTCGACGGTGAGCTCATCGCAGTAGGCGTACTCGATATCCTACCTTCCTGCGTCAGCTCCGTCTACCTCTTCTACGAGCCCAAGTACGAACATCTCAATCTCGGCAAAGCAAGTGCACTGCGCGAGATCCATCTGGTATCACAGCTTCAACGCAAGAGAGGGATGCAGGACCTTCGATACTACTATCTAGGGTTTTGGATTGCCAACTGTCAAAAGATGGTGTACAAGGCCGACTTTCGACCGCAGATGGTGTTGGATACTGTGAGCTGCATACGAGCGCCAAGTATGCGTCTCTTCATTCACTCATGTTTCTGTTGTGGTTCCATACAGGCAACCAATCAATGGCATCCAATGTCCGAGGTCAAGTCAGCCATCGAATCTGGGATCCACTTCGACTTCTTGTCTCCGCATACATCCGACAAGGGCTGTGAATCCTCGACCAGCGCCGCGTCAGAGAGCATCGAAGAAGGCGCCGATTCGGCAGACGACGATAACGACGAGGAGGGATTCTCCACCGAATTACAGACACCGCTCCCGCCAGGATATCAAGACCCTGATACCATCACAGCTTCAGATTTGAACAGCACTAATGTCCTCATCCAATCCAACCTGTTCGGTTCAAGGATCGTACCATTTGGGGTGAGCAGAATTCTTTCTCACTCTCTTTACAGCCTCCCCCTTTCCTGAATTCGACCCTGATCAACTCTACCTCTTCTCTCATGCCAGACATCTGGTCTTACTACCGATCCAGAGATGATAACCAAGCTCAAAACGGCCAAATCAGCATTGGATGGTATATCCGAGTTGTTCGCGTTCGTTCCTTGACCGTCGGATTCCGCAGGCAGGCATACAGCATTATTCTCCAGGCTGCCTTTTCAACCCCCTCTCCACTCTTAGCATACAAACTTCTCCGGGCAATTCGCGAAATGGGCAATTCACCTCGTTCTCTTCAAGCAGCGCCAGAAGCCGACGCGATGGATTGAGTCGTGGGATATACGAGCACATCCAAGAAACGAGCCATCAGTCACAGGAATGAGTTAAAGTAGCAGAGAGCGAATGTTCATATTTCTTGCCGTTAAACTAATGCGATTACTGAGTCCGGTAGAGTCCAAGATACGAAAGAGGAGTGGAAGAAAGGGGCGGGCAGTGGGAGAGGGGAGATATTGGAGAATCCGTCGTAGTAGTGAAGAGAAGGAGAGAAGAGAGCTGGAAACCTCTACCAAATGCTCCAGAGCTGAGGGAGCGCGACTTGCGTTTGCGAACGATATTTTTGAACCTGAGAAGGAGAGAGCAGCGAAGGGCAGAAAGGAGAAACGAAGAAGATCGGCCCCCTTTTTTTCACTCGAGTTGAGGCTCGTCCTTGATGTTTGCCACGACGAGTTCGTTCCAGAGTGATTCCGAGGTCATACCCGCGCGCGTAGGCTCGATCCGACGGTAGACGTCCCACCACCACCGGTGGACATCGGCGAATTGGACTTTTGAGTCCGGGAGCGGGTATCCTGAGGTCCATGGTTTGCTGTTCGTTCAGGGAACCAGCGTCGAAAGGGGGAGAGACCATCAGATTGTGTCTCTCCTTCTGGATAAAGTCGAGAAGGGGAGGTAACTCACTTGAGAATATAATGTATGTTCCGCACCTCCTCATCCCTCCACATCTCCGGATGACACTCCCTCGTAGGCTTCAACGCATTATATATCCAAGGCAGCGGCACATATCCTTCCCCTTCAAACCAATCCGCCAGGAAGTCTTGATCGGGAAACCGGTAGGCGGCTACTTTGGGGTCGGTCTGGATTTGGTCAATCATCTGGGACATGGTGGTCTGGGAGGGTGTGATGACGACGAGGCCGCTGTTCAGGAGTTTGAATGTTGGGGGTGAATCCTTGGTGATGGCTGTGGGCTTGGTGAGGCATTCAGGATGCCGCTGAGGCGTGAAGGCACAGTTGGCAGGGATCCTACGATACAACATCAACAACAGAAGTCAGCTCTCTCTTCCTCCCTGAGCCGCAACCTCAAAAGTTGAAACTTACCAGTCATCAGGGTACGTGGCAATCTTGTTCGGATTGCACGTACACGCAAACCCAGCCGCAATCTGATGCGAACCCAGCGGAAGCTCGTCGATCAGCTCGTCCATGTTCCGTCGAATGAGCATGTCGCTATCGATCATGACAACACGTTCGAACTCGTCCAACTCGAAAGCGCGAAGCTTAGTCCAGGCCTCCGTGAAGCGCTCGAATGCTTGACTCTGCGAATGGCAGAACGAAATCATATGCTCAGCCTACATCTAGATCAGGTTCCAAGATGATCGAAAAAACTCACAGTACTCTTCTGACCAGGCAGAACAGGTGCCACTTCCCTCACCTCACACCCAAGCTGCTCGATCACCTCCCGTGCCCGCTCCGAAAGGGTAGAAGTGACCATCACAACCAAGGGATACTTCGAGCCATGATCGCGGAGCAGTGTCTGGGAGAGGACGACGAGTCCCGGGACGTAGTTGTCACGCGTGAGCAGGGTAGCCCAGCATGCTCTCCGCTTCGACGCCTTGCCGTTCGACTTCGCTGCTGATGGGACGAGACCGGAAGCTACGCCCATAGCGGCTCCATTCCCGTTTTCGCTGATGTTGCTGTTGCTCTTGACTTCATCTGTTCATTTGAGGGAATCGCGCATGCACGAGGAAAGAAGACAGAAAGAAAAGAATCTCAATTTAGCTTTTTCTCAGTGGTGGTTTATGGGTTTAAAGAACCGGGTAACAAGGATGAGGGGAGGGTGAAGATGACGCCTGGTAACAAGTCTGGGAGGGAAAAAGTGGTGGTATACAGGAGGTCGATCCGCCTCACAAGGTCAAAGTCCGAAGAGCTCTTGACTTTAGGGAGGGGACTAACCTGATGAGGTATGTGAAAAAGAAGGGAAATGGAAGGTGAAAAGAAAGAGGAGGGGGAGCGATAAACGGAAGGCAGTACGCCATCTTAATGAATCCCGAACCCAGAACAATGTGATCTTTCACACGCGCGGAGGAAGGAACGGGAGGGGAAAGAGGTAGCGGAGAAACACGTTCACATGTGCGACTGACCGATCTGAGCTGAAGCGTCCGCGGCGATGACGGCGGCCGGCTCGGTGACGTTGCTGGATCCCGAGGTAGGCGACGCGCCTGATTGGGGGGTACGCTTCAAGATCCAGCTGAAGGGAGAGAGTCGCGTTTAGATCAGATGAAACTCAAACAAAATCCTATACCTCAGGAAATACTCACTCGATGCAATAGTCCAGGAAGACAACCTTGTCGTTTCCAGGCTCGTTGTGGCACTCGTGGAAGTACTCCGGCCATCCCTTGTACTCTTTGTCTGTAGCCTTGACCTTCTCAATAAATTCCTTAGATCCCTTAGGGTTCGTGATAAGATCCGCCTCCCCGTGAGTGACGAGGACAGGCTTGGACTCAGGCCAGGCCTTGTAGTCCTTAGTCAAGATCGAGATGCCGCCAGTCAAAGGACCGTGGATGGACTTGAGGAGGACGTCGGTGTCGCAGTACTTGTCCTGACGGTTGTCCTCCTGCACGGCCTTGTCGCGTGAGATCTCTTCAGGCTTGAGAGGGGCGCGGTGACGCAGGAAAGGGAGAAGGGTGAAAGCTGGCTTTGCGATCATGGGAAGGATCGACGGAGGTTGCTGTGGGAACAAAATGTAGGGAAGGGGGGGAATTGTTAGAATTCACGCGACACCTCTTGTCTATCGACGCGTCAAATTTAAAACTCACGTCGATGAGACGCAGCCAGGGGCCCGTTGCGATGACACCGTGGATGAGATCAAGCGTCTGAGGAGCAGGGTAGTTGAAAGCGCTGCCGTTGCGGGTCATGAATCCTAGAGCTAGTCCTCCGCCCTGTTTCGTTCCAGAGAGTGGTTAGTTTTTGGTGTCTTAATCAGCACAAGTGGAAGCGAGAGAAGAAAGACTGACCATGCTGTGGCCGACAAGATAAATAGGGACCTTGTCCTTGCCGTACTTGTCGTCGAGCCAGCTGCGGTAGTTCTTGAGCATGAATTCGATGTCCTTGAACTGTTCGAGCCAAGACGTGTTGGTGTAATCGCGACGCGGGTTAGGTCCGTCCTTAGCAGTGCGACCAAAGCCACGCTGATCGAAGCCGAAGAACTCGATGCCCTTAGAAGCGTAGTACTTTCCGACATGGTCGAAACGGGAGCAGTGCTCGATGTAGCCGTGGACGAGGAGCACGGCTGCGCGAGTGGGTTGGTCGGCAGGTGGAGAGAAGCGTTTGGCGAAGAAGCGCACGGACGGGCTTCCTCCGTCTTCGATCCAGATCTGCTCGTCTGTGCCGGGATTCGCAATGTCGATCGTAGCCATGGTTTCTGAATGACTGTGAGGGGAAGGGGAGAGAGAGGGATGGTGGTGGTCAGCGTGGAGGGACTTCTCCCAGCCAGACTCGAGATCTTGGGAACCAGAGCGTGCTCACTCACTTGCAGATCTCGCTTACCTAATTGTTTGTGACGTCGATCTCGGACATAAGCTGAGACTTTGAGACTTTCCAGCTTGAGACTGAGTTCAGTTTCATCTCCCATCAAATACGCGCTTCTGCCGCCTCAGCTCCTCGCCATGGACGACCTCGACATCGACATCGCCAATTGAAGACAAGTGCTCAAGATGGCGACACTCTCTTCACTACTGCCAGCGCCAAGGCACAGCATCAACGGAGCCAGCGGAATCGGTAGCTCACTCGCTTCTGATCAGCTGCGATCCACAGAGGTCGACTCCACCGGCAACAGCGGCGCACTCACATCCACATCAGCAGCATCTTCGTCAAGAACAAGTCGGATTCCACCTTACGGACAGCGCGAGAAATGGAGACCGCGCGAACAGGCAGATTTCGGAAACGGTGGTGCGTATCCGGAGTGTCATATCGCTCAGTACCCACTCGAGATGGGACGCAAGAAGACGGGCGCCAGCGGAGCCTCCCTCGCCCTTCAAGTAGACGCAGAGGGTAATGTCCGGTACGACACCATCGTCCAACAAGGTCGCAAGGAAGGCCAGCACGTTCAGTCCTCATACCGAGATCTGATTCCGCTCTCACAACGACCGGATTACAAGCAGACCAGTGGCGAACTGGACCGACCTAGCGAAGATGTCGTGCGCGAAACTGCCGAACGGACACGTCTCGCACTGGAGAAGATCACCTCAGGCAAGATCAAAGCTGCCCAGCCCAAAAATGTAGATCAGTCCGGTGGCTCCTCATCCTTCATCCGCTACACACCTGGCGGACAAAGCGGCGAGGGGTCCCAACAAAGGATCGTCAAGATGACCGAAATCGTTGAGGACCCACTCGAACCTCCGAAATGGAAGTTCAAGAAGGTACCGAAGGGCCCACCCTCGCCCCCTCCCCCAGTCCTCCGCTCGCCTCCACGCAAGATCACAGCTCAAGAACAACGAGAATGGATGATCCCACCCTGCATCTCCAACTGGAAGAACAACAAAGGTTATACTATCCCTCTCGACAAGCGTCTCGCTGCCGATGGGCGCGGTTTGCAAGATGTCCACATTAACGACAACTTTGCTCAATTCAGCGAGTCGTTGCATTTGGCGGATCGACATGCGAGGGAGGAGGTCAGACAGCGTGCGTTGATGCAGCAGAAGCTGGCGGCTAAGGAGAAGGCGGCCAAGGAGGATCATTTGCGGATGCTTGCGCAGCGGGCAAGGGAGGAGCGATCGGCGGGTGGAGCCCTCCCGGCATTGGGAGATGCTCCCGGTGCGAGTTCATCATCCATCCTACCTCCCAACACCGCCGGTCGTCCAACCGCGGCCTCCGTCACCGCAGCCGCAGGATCCGCCAACCCAGCTGCCATGCAAGCTGCGTTGGCTGGATATGGCTCTGATAGTGGTAGCGGGAGCGATGATGATGACGAAGACGAAGCCGCCGCTCGCGCACGAGACCAACTTCGTGCCGAGCGTAGAAAGGAGCACGAACGCGATCTCCGAATGTCCAACATGGGAACCGAACAACGGGCCCGTGTCCTCATGCGCGAGCAGAATCGCGATATCTCGGAAAAGATTGCTCTTGGGCTGGCCAAACCGACCATGTCCAAAGATTCTCAACTCGATTCGCGCTTGTTCAACCAGGAGGCTCTGCCGGGATCCTTTGGCGACGAGGACTCGTACAATCTGTTCGATAAGTCGCTCTTCCAGGGGTCTTCGGCTGCTGCTGCGATTTATCGTCGACCGGCTGGTCAAGGAGGAGCCGACGACATCTATGGTGGAGGCACGGAGGAAGGAATTGGGGAGGAGATGCAGAATGATCGGTTTGGGTTGGGGAAGAGCAAGGCGTTTGCGGGTAGCGAGTTGCAAGAGGTGAGGTCTCCCGGGTTTCCCGCCCGACTGATTTTCTTTTTAGCTTGCTGACAGCGATCCATTCTTTTCACAGGCACGACACGGTCCTGTCCAGTTCGAGAAGGACACTTCGGATCCCTTTGCCATTGACAAGTTCCTCGACGACGCCAAGCGTGGCACCAAACGTGGACCGGATGATGCTGAGTACGTGTCTCGTTCTGGCCCCTTCAATGCTCAATGGCTTTCCGCACTGACATTTGGCCCGTTCTATCCTTTTTTTTCGCAGTGCGGATGCTAGGAAACGACAACGCGATTGATGCGCTTCCCTTCTTTCTGACGATTGCGTTCCATGCGGTGGGACACCGTCGCCACTCGCCTCCCTGTAACCTTTCCTCATGAATGCATGCCCTTGTTCCTCGAGCCGTATCCGCGAGAAAGAGAATGAGAGTCACCACCGCTTCGTGCGATTGGCGCAGGCAATTTGATTGCTGCTTGCACTCACTTAATCTGATCAATCTGTTGCGCAGGAACCAGCGCCTCAGCCCGAATAATCTCTCACAGGCGCTCAGCGCTCAGCTTCAACTGACCTTCTCCTGGGTCACCGGTCACCTCGTTCGCCTCTCCTTCTGCTCGAGCAACGCGGAGGACTTCCACCATCGTGCGCGTAAGCATTCCATCCCAAAGTCGTGTCGCATCTCCATCTCCTCGTGTGATCAAACAAGGTACGGTGAATTCCAGCTCGGAGGGTTTTTCTTAGGCCCATCTCAGCATCAGCATCAACATCAACAGGCAAGGGGGCTCGACGCCTCGGCCCTTTCGCGGTAGCATACATCCAGCGCTTTCCTCATTATTTCTTGTTCTCGTCTCGAACCAAGTCATCGCTCGGCTCGCATCTCTTCTCGTTGCGAGACTGCGCCTCTCGTGGGGGCTGAACTCGTGAAATAAGGCGGAGACGGAGCTCGGTTGCCGGCCAAAGGGTTCCCACCCCTTCGCTCATCAGTCCAGACGAGGTCGCATCGCACTGGGTCCACGAAGAATATAAGAAGCGACCGTCCTTGCTTTCGCCCGCCCAACCGTGTCTTCCAGCATCTCTATCAAAGAACAAGGCCTTTTCCGAGATGGCAGGAAGCAGCTCCAGAGATCGCGATGGGCAGCTCGCCCCGCCCTCCTCAAGAACACAAATGCGCGGTCAAGATCCTCCGATTCCCCACAATACGAGCTCACAGAGCATATCCAGCGCTCCTGCTGCTGCTGCTGCTGATCTCGAGGTGGAACATGGGTTCGGGAATGGGCATGGTGACAGCAGTGACAGTGTTCCGGCGTCGAGCCTGGTTCAGAGGAAGAACAGAAGTCGGAACAAGTATCGATATGCCGTACTTTATTCTGCGGTGAGTCTGCCATCTTTCTTCCCTCCACCCACATGCGCTCTTGAAATGTACAGGTTGAGCTGAACTTGCTTGCTCTTCCAATCGTGCGCGGGATCCATGTGAATGCAGATTTTCTGCATTGCGTTCGCCATCTCCTTAGACGCCAATACCGGCTACCTCTACCTCAATTGGGCCTGCTCCGAATATGGAGCCCTGTCCGCGTTCAGCACGGTCTCCATCGTTCAGCAACTTACGATGGCCATCGCTAAACCGTACGTTTGCGTTCAAGCTCCCTCCCTATTTGTGACCTTGCTCTTGGCTAAAATGCTCTCACCTTCTCACACAGACCTCTGGCCAAGATCAGCGACGTCTTCGGCCGAGCACAAGCCTACACATTCAGTCTGATGCTCTACGTCTGCGGCTACCTCATCGTCACCTTCTCCAGCTCCCTTCGGTCCTTACTCTGCGGCCTTATGCTCGTTTCCGCCGGTATCACAGGTCTGCAAACATTACAGAGCATCATCGTTGCCGATACTACCGCCCCGCGCTACCGAGGTCTCGTCATCGGTCTATGCAACATACCTTTCCTCATCAACTTCCTCATTGCGGGACCCCTCGTCGACCTCGTCCTTCGGAATGGGACGTGGAGATTGGGCTATGGGATGTGGATCATCGCTATGCCAATCGCCGCGGCGCCTCTACTCGTCACCTTGACCATTGGACAGCGCCATGCTCGAAGAGCAGGTTTACGGCATCGGGTCTTGGATGAGAGCCAGAACTTTGCACAGACTATGCGCATCCTTGCAACCGAGCTCGACGTATTCGGCATTGTGCTGTTCAGTCTGTCCTTTGCCCTGATGCTCCTGCCCATTACCTTGAGAGGCCACGGTAGTTCTGTCGACACAGGTGCGTTCTTGACAGTGTTCCTACCTACATGCTTGCCTCAGAAGTCTGACCACATCTTTTCTCACAATTAAAGGCGTCGCCAAACTGCTATTTATTCTCGGCCTCATTCTCGTAGGCGCCTTCGTCCGGTGGGAGGCCTTCGCTCGTCAACCATTACTCCCGCTCCGCTTCTTTACCAACAAGACTGTGGTGCTGGTCTGCCTGATCGGTATCGCGGACTTCGGCTCTTTCTTCTTGAGCTGGTCTTTCTTGAGCAGCTTCGTCCAGATAGTTAAGGGTTGGGATCAGACACAGGTGAGTGGGTCAACCGGTCGCTCGATGCTCCATCTGTTCTGCGCCTCAGATCTCAACATGCTCTCTGATATTTACAGACGGGCTGGTTCGCGTCAACGCAAAATGTTACCAGTACAGCGCAAGGTATCCTGGTTGGCCTCATCATGGCCCGGAACCGACGCTTTAAACACATACTTGTATGGGGTGTAGTCATTAGACTGGTCGGAGTGTCGCTCAGTGAGTATCAAAAAATCGCATCAGCAAAGAGGTGTATTGAAGCTCACAGCATTTCGCTTTCTCTGTGCAGTGATCAAGTACCGCAACGCCGACGACCCAACGATCGTACTGGTACTCTGTCAGCTCTTGCAAGGTATCGGCGGCGGTTCGATTGCGATTGTGATGCAAGTGGCCGTTCAGATCGCAGTACAGCGTAAAGACGTCGCGTCAGTGACAGCGTTGGAACTTCTCACTGCCGAGATAGGAGCTGCCATAGGCTCGGCGTTGGCCGGGATGCTCTTTGCCATGGATCTACCAAAGCAATTAGCAACTTCCTTGGTGAGTCCGAGCTTTCTTGCTTGCGTTTCGTCTAGGCGCTTCGGATTCCAAGAGCTAACCGATCCTTACTCCGCCGGTCCAGCCTCAACTTTCGGCAGAGGAGCGGAATTCGATCTACAGCAGTCTACAAGTGGCGCTCTCCTATCCGATGGGATCGCCCATTCGGAACGGTATCAGCGAAGCTTGGGTTCACACCATGCGCTTGCTATGCATCACTGCGACATTGTTCCTACTCCCTGCTCTTTTCCTCGCGATGGCGCTTCCGGACTTGAAGCTCCCCGAAAGACACATCCATCGCCATCTGTCCTCGACATCAAGACATAAGCGGCGGTCGTCGAGCATGTCTAGACGGAGACGAGTTGCTTCTGCGCCATCAGGACTCCATCCTTCTGTTCATCGAGCGAATGATGGTCGTCTGACGTCTTTTCCTGCTGGGGGTACTGCGAAGGTGCTCTTCTCCGATCCACCTTCATCAGAGGGACCCGGCTCTAGTGGTGGGAGGTATCAGGGGACAGGCACTGTGCGCAGTTATCATGCGGGAACAAATGGCTGGGACGATAGGAGCGCAACGGGCGGACAACAGAATCGCCAACGAGTGGCTGGGCTGCCTCGGTACTCTTTGTCTTCCGATACGGGATATTCCTCTCATGACTCGGAAAGTCATGATGAGCTCACAGGTGAGAGGCATGCAGGAACCCACTCAGAACAATGCCGCGCTTGACTTTGCAATCGTGCTGACTGCCCATTTCGTTGCTTTGTTTTTGACCAGATGCAGAGGAACAGACAGATACTGAGAGCGCAAACGGGCGTGAGGGCGAGTCGTTACTCCGCACTCCGAGAAGGGACTAGAAGGGGCATGGCTCAAGGGGGGTTTGTCTGGGCGGTTTCTTTCTCCTCGGTCATGGTCATTTTTGTGAACTTATACATCTTCAAGGCACCCTCGTAGCATACAATTCACACTTTCATTGCACTCTTCCTTTGGATTGACCTCCGCCCGTTCGCGCTCTTTCATTGGTTTGAACGGAACGCGTCGCGTCGCGTGCAGTTCCCATGTCCAAGCAGAGCGCGTCAGTGAAAGCCAACACTTCCAGAAGAACTAAAATCTCGACGACCACGACTTCTTAGTATCACCTCCACGCAAAATCCTAGACCAACATGGAGGCCACACCGCTGATCAACTCTTCCATGCTGCCTTCATTCCGGGGCCGCACTGTCAGAGTTGTGGGCAAGATCCAAAAAGTGAGCGAAACAGAGAACGCCAGAATTTTACTTGTGGAAGAAAAGCTGACCCTTGGACCTCTATCTCCGTAGATCGTGGATACTCTGCTACTTCTGCAAACTTCAGACTTGGGCACGATCGAGGTGCATCTGTGAGTACTCGCTGGATGAACTCGCGGAGACTGCTGTCGATGTTGAAGGAAACTGACCAGATCCATCTGTTCTTTCAAATCTCGTCAATCGCTCAGGAGCCGAGTAAGTACATGGCGTTCTGGCAAATACGTCTCCTGCGGGTAGACAGACACTGATCAAACGCACGCGCGCATCCCTCCTCTTCGCAGGACACAGAAGTACCTACAAGCGGATACGTCGAAGTCGTCGGCAAAGTCAGCGACTCAGGCGACCAACTGCGCGAGTTCACAACCGTCCTTTTCGGAGAATCACTCGATCTCAACCTCGTCGAGCAGGCTGTGCAGGTAACGGCCAAGTACCCCGAAATCTTCGCGGCAGGTGCCGAAGACGAGTGAACCCAATGCAACACGACTTTTTTTTCTCTCTCTTTCTGTTCTCATTCCTGGGACGGAGAAGAAATGCGAATGGGTGAATAATAGGAGAGGTGCTGTGGTATTATTGCGATGGATCACGAACGAATCTGCGCATTGCGCTATATCCAGAAGGGGAAAGATGGGTTGATGGGGTGAAGCTATGGCACTGCGAATTCATGCCGCGCCCGGCGCAGGTGCACTGCCCGTCAACTTGAGCCATGTCCTGTGGGCCCGCATTGCCCACCCCTCCGCCGTATCAGGCGCTGGTCTGACGTCGAGATAGAAGGCCACATTCTGAACGGGTCCTCCTGTGGGAGACGTGCGCGCGGCGACGTTGGGTCGGCCCGTGTAGAAATCGATAATGTAGCGCACTTGGCTACCACATCGGTCCACGATCCAGTCATGTCGATCAAATGGTGCTTGATACCTGATGATCAAGGAAACAAAGACTGTTACTTCAGCATGCGAGTGGAGATGGACCGGTTCCGTTTGTGGATTAGAGAAGCACTCACCCTAATAATGTTCGCCCCCATGCCCGCCATGTGAGCTGATGCGGCTTGCCAGTGAAGCTCACCAGCTTGAGCCCTCCACACTCCTCCGCAGGCTCCCTTCGCCTCCGTCCCTCTTTCTCTACCTGAGTTCCTGACCCAAGCCAACCCCGCTCCCATGCCACGATCTCCTGCCATGCCCGCTCATTGACGGCATTGTGAATCGAGACGACAATGGGCATGTCGTCTGCGGACGGGTTGTGGTTCTTGCGCTCCATGGCCGAATAGAACTGGGCTGGCGAAGGGTAGACCCAATTGCTCCCTTGCGCACTCGTTGCATTACCGCCACCTGGAGAGCTGCCCACATCAGCAGGAGTTGTGGGTGGTGGTCGTGGTGCAGCGCCGTCGCCTTCGCCGCCGTTGTAACCCGACTCGCCTGCCCGAGGGATGGAGGAGACCTCACGCGACTTGGACAGAGCAGACGCTCGCTGCGATTCCATTGCTGCGCGCCGTTGTCCCGCAGCAGACGTCTCGCCGACTTTTCCGGGGAGCGCTGCGGCTACTAGTGGCGACGATGCCAGTTCCTTCGGCTCCTGCTGCGATTGTCGCTGGGTGTCGAGCCATGCCTGCCGCGTGCTTTCATCAACCGGACATGTGTCGCCCGAGGTCACGCCCGGTGGAAGAGGGTGGGGTGCCGCAGGTGCATTTGCCTTGCGCTTGCCACCATCGTCGCTGCCTCTGCCTGTCGAAAATGTCCACATCTTCTCTCGTTCGGTCTTTCAAATGGTGGACTTGCGCTGACAGACAGGGCTGACCCAACAGGTTGCCTCGCCCAAATTTTTTGAGGTTGCTGAAGCACGTGGAGTCAGAGGTTCTGAACAACAAGACACAGAGACAAAGATGCAACGAGTTGAGATTCAGTCGACGCGGATGCGCTCGAGCGACGGGATAAGGGCATCAAAGCTTTCCATCGCACTGCGATGCAGCTCAATCTGGCCGTCTGCCATCGTCCCTAACAGCTCCTTCATCTCCTGAGCTTTCGCCAAGTTGAAAATGTTGGCCTCTCGGACCATCTCCGAGTTGAATGCGATAGAGGTGTCGTGCGCAGCTGTCACCGCTTCTTGTAGCTGATGATTGTGGTACAGGGACGATGTGAGTTCAAAGTGCTTTTGTATGTTTAGAAATATATGCGAAGGAGCCGACTTACCTCTTGAATACGACCATCTAGCCGTTGCATTCGTTCCACCCTCGTCCGCTCTTCATCCACACCGCGGAGACTGTCCATCCGATCCCGGAGAAATCCTGTGATCCCGCTTCGCACACCTCCTTGACCATGGCCAGCCCCATATGGACTTGCCAGGGATGCAAGTCTATCTCGCTCGGCGACGACGCCAGAGAGGTAGTCAACGAGTTCTTCAAAGTCGATTTGTTTCTGATCGCGTAGCTTGAGGACCGTCTTATGCGAAGCCGTGTAGCCAAGCATGGAATGCATTTGTGACAGCATGGCATCCGTTGATCTCTCGCTCTGGAAAATGGAGTGTGTGATGGGTGAGTTGGAAAGCAAGCAGTGCACTGTGGGTGTCAAGGGACCACTCACTACGTTTCGTTGGAGTTTTGCGAATTCGAGTAAAGTGCTTGCGAAACGATTGAGAGGATCGGTGATGCCGCTCTCCAGGGAGCCAAGACCTTCGAAAGAAGTCGCAAGTTCCTCGTAGTCTGAAGCCAGATCTTCGGGTACAGTGCCGAGTGATGGAGCATAGATGTCGTTCAGAACGAGAGCTGGGCGCAAGGTCAGTAAGGGCGTCAACGAAACATGCCATTTTTGGGAGAGAGGAAGGCCAGCTACGCCAGGAATAGAGATAGATGTAGGCCAAGGGGGGAAAATGGATCCGAACTCACCTGACACGCGCGTACGTTTTCTCAACATGACTCTCTCTGTGCTCGCCATGGCTTCTTCGAAGCGATCCAGGCCTTCTCGCATCTCGAGGAAGCGCTCGTCTGGTTTGCGTACCTTGGCAAAGCTGTTCAGGAGTGTATCTGAGATGGAATCCAGAATACCGCCTGCTGCTCCGACCTCTGATGAAACCTTGGAAGCGTGAACATGCATGTCGACGTGCTGAAGGCGGGAGAAGATGAAGTTATGCTGTCAGAAATCACCTGTATACACATAATGTAGAATGACTCTTCGCTCACCCATTCCGTCGATTCGAGAAAGGCGCTGAGGAGCTGACTTCGCTGAAGAGTAGGATGCCTGCACACTCGTTCCAGGAAAGTTTGCAGTCTGATTGAAGACCGAGCAAAGGAGGAGAGTGACGGTCAGATGGCGCCTCACTCAGTGCTATCGCAGGAATGCACGTACTCTTCTCTCCTCTTCTCGATAAACTCATTGCTGAACCGCTCTCCAGTCAAGTAGTCTGGGCGAGAACGCGCAGAGGGAAGGAAAGTAAGTTGAGGCAGTAAGGTCTGATGGCGGTCAAGGTAAGAGGAACATACCGAGTCTATGTTTATCGGGTATGGGGGCGACGACACAGGCAGGGAAGTCCTTGACAAGGTTGTCTCTTAGGAACACGAAGTCTTGGAACCGTCTCCGCGTTGATACTCGGGTTCGGTTGAAGTGTGCAAGATTTGTCTGAGGGAGGGAACACATTGAGCACACTTGGAGCTCTACGACTGCCGCATCTGAGAGACAGAAACTCACCTCCGCTCGAATGCCGTAGCTGATGAACATCTCCTTCGTCCCTTCCAGCTCGCGACGGGTGTCTGTGACTTGGACGAGGAGGTAGCCTTCCCAGGTCAAAGGTTCGGACTCAGACGCTCTCATGAGCACGGCGCCTCCTCCAGCCATGCTGCTGCCGTTGCTTGTGGACGCGGATGGGCCTGCGCCGACGTCGGATGCTGAGTATGCCATTGAGAGGGGTGTCGGTCTGCGTGTGTATGCTGCGAATGGTGGGACGCTCCTATATGCGCTTGCCTGTGCGCTTCAAGCTGAGCATCACCGCATCATCCATCGCCTCATTGATTCACCCCGAGCACCACGTGACACATAACGCACCCCATCGCAAGTCGCGTCCCCCAAGAGGCGTAACAGACGACGTCGAGGGTCGCCTGCTTGGCGACAAGGAGAGAGCAACACTTCCCAAAGTCAGCGTGATGAGTTCCGTGCCTCGGATCAGCACTCCATTTGGATCCCCAACTTCGTCCCCCGCCGCTCACGATCTGCCGGACAACGACGAAGCCATCGCGATCCCGCCTCCTGACCACTACGATGTCCTCGAAAATGCGGAGGCAGACCGCCCGCAGCAGGTGTCTGAACGACAGCCAGAGGACGGTCGCGCCTCTCTCAATCTCGATGGTATTGTTGAAGCGGGGGATCCTGCCGCCATGAGCGCTCCACCCCAGGACGATCAGCTCGGTGGTCTGGATGTCAGCAATGCAACACGCGAACAGCTGGCCGCTTTCGCCGCCCAATTCTCAGCTGCCCTCGTCAACTCGTTGCCGGAGCCTCTTGCGTCCTCTTCCTCTGCGGCTTTCGAGGTGACCCCAAGCTCGGCGCCCATCATCAACGAAACGCTCAGCTCGGCTGCCTTCTCGATGGACTTTGCTCGTGCGGCAGCCGGCGATGCTGCCTTTGGCGTCCTTACGGCAAATGCGCAGACCGAGGGTGTCACTGGGAGCAACAGCAGCCCACACATCGGCACGTCAGCTTCAGCTCTTCAACCGCCCTTACCGGCTCCCGACCCAACTACTCAGATACCCGAGCGCGATTTAATGAATACGCCTTCGTCAGCGAAGAAGGGGAAGGCCGCGGAGCGCGTCGATTCCAATACAGGCGAAGCGCCCAAGAAGAAACGTCGGACCAATAAGCCAAGGTCACGGCCATCCAAGTCAAAGGAGCAGGCAGACACCGAGAAGAAAGGGCGAAAGCCGAGGCGTCTAAAGTATGCCGCTGTCACTTCAACGCTCGTGGACGATACAAAAACGCTCGAGGGCATTGGGAAGATGTGGGCCCAGAACGACGATAAGAAGAAATTGGTGGGTGGCCGCAGCTTATTCCTTTCCTGTGACCACATGATCCTGAAAAATCTTTTTTCAATGTAACAGGTTCCCCTGACCGAGCTCTTCACCCGCGTCTGGCTTCAAGAGAAGTATCGTGCTGCCGAAGGTACAGAGATCGGCCGGAAGAAGGTCTTGGAGGGCTATCAGCGGGATTGCGAAGCTTATGGGGTAACCGGGATGAATGAGTCCGCTCTCGGACGCGCTGTCCATGCTGAATTTCCTCACGTTGGCACACGTCGCCTCGGGAAGCGTGGAGAGAGTGCATACTTCTGTCAGTTTCTTTCACAGTTCTCATTTCCAGCTTCTTGTTTGCGACCCACTGACATGCTCTGCGCTCTGTACACAGATACTGGAATCTATCCAAAAGACACTCCCTTGCCGGAGGCATCCGGGTCCGCGCTGAACTCCGAGCCAGTTGCTTCTGAGCCTACTTCGAGTCGCAGGCGGAAAGGCGCTAACAAAATGGACGCAGGCGAGGGAAGGTCTCAGCATTCCTCAGATCATCTCAAACCACCGCCACCACCGCCGCCGGCTGCATACTCGTAAGTTCTACCCTTCGAGAGTTCTGCCTCACGTAAATTGCCTCTATTAATCACTCTGCTCTCCATTCAGAACGAATCCTCCTCAACTGATCGTTGCCAAACCATCAGTGCCGGCATATGCTGTCTCCAACGCTCGTTCTGCAGCGTCTGGGTCCAGGACACTGGGAGAGTCGCCAGGACTAGAAGGACCTTCCGACGTCGCTGCGTCTGCACTCTTCATGATGAACCAAGGTGTCATGCCTTTATCACATCCAACCCACTATACATCAAACGTAGAAGTGCAGGAATCGCCTGCACCTGCGCCTCCACCTCCTCGAACCTCTTCCCGGCGTACTCAGCCCGGGCTGGTCGCGCAGCGGGCAACGACGAGCGCACGGGCAGCGCCTCAAGATCGGTCCGAGTTCCCAGTGAGCGAGTCCATCTTTGCACCTCGGAAGCGGGACCCGGACGCTCCTCCGCGCAAGCCTCGCAAGCCCAGCGCGAGGAAGAAGAAGGACAAGGATAAAGAAGAGGGCGCAGATGGTGATGCACAAGATGGAGATGAGCAACCGCCTGCTCTCAATGATGCTGTGAGAGCCGATGAGGATCAGGTGCAGGTGCAGGTTGACGCGGACACGATACAGCAGTCGGCTGAAGCTGCGGCAGCCCTTGCGACGCGTAACGATGGACTCGGATCACAGGTTTCCATGGACGGTGAGGAAACCAGCGAACCGATGCAGGACATTGATGTGATCGATCCCGCTTTGCGGGCGATGACCAACCAGACAATCACGTCTCCTTCACCATCAGAGTAGTTTACTTTTGTTTACTTGGTTCAATCAAAACCCACTTGTCATCGTCTCCAGAAAACAGCTCAGCGCTCAGCAGCTTGAGGAACTTCCGCGTCGGTCGCTTCACGCTACAGGCGGAGAATAGAGGAATCACCATTTAATTGCACGATTATAACTCTGGCGTCGCTCATGGGCCTCTGGGCCGGACGTTGTCACTGTTATGTAGGCGAACTTCGACTGAGGGGTTCGAAAGGGAACGGTACTGCCGTCTTGACATGATCTGTGGCTGATCCACGAGCAAAAAATCTCCCATCCTTCATCCACGACGACTGCTCTTCAGCCGGAGCACCGTCCCGAATATCTTGCACCTGATCTCGCCCAGCAATTTGTTTCCCTTCCCCGTAGGCGGCGCGCGGTATGCAAAGACAGCAAGGTCGACAATCGGATTGAGACTGACGTCGTCGTGCGGGGCCAGCCTGGCCGACCGTGCACTTATGTTCGATCGACTCCCGTCTCCCGTCGAAGGCTGGAGGGCTGAGCGGCGTCGACCGACATCTGGATCGTCAATGGCGGCGCCGAAGATTGGCATGAGCCGTTCCCGGAGTCTGCGCTGAGCTTTGACGTTCTTGCGATGCTTGGCCGGATCGAAGTCAGCCAGGAATTCGGCCTTTTGAGCCCACCATCGACGAAGCAAAACTCATCAGCACGCTGCTTCGTTACAAGGCACATCACTATCGTGAACCAGTCCGTTGACTTACCCCATCTTCTGTCGACACGATGAGAGGCACATTGGACTTAGAGCTGGCGTCCTGATCTTGGAATAAGATAGCAAACTTCCACTCGTACACAAGATTCGTCCCTTCCTCGTCTGCACAGGGTGCACAGAAGTTGTCCGTATCCGGAAGTCTGTGATGGGGTGTCAAAGCCCTAGTCAGATCTCTGCGGACAACATGAGCTCCGCAATCTTTGTCAAACACTCACGTCGAACCGCAGTTGCTGCATCGCACCTGCACCCATCGCGACATGTCCCGCGGAAGGGTATCCACGATGCGTCCTCGTATGTGATGCTTACCGCCCATCCCGAATCCTTCTGCAATGTCACGCATCTTGATGATCTGCTTCTTTGCGAGGCGACAGTACACAATGTCATCAGCCCGATCCTGCAGCACTCGTCGGTTGAATTCGGCAGCGTCCTCCGCGTTGACTTCGTCTTCACTGCTCCACAGATCGGAAGGAGGGTGCTCTTCATGGGTTGGAAGGTGGACCAGCGGGGTCGAGGTGAGCGGTTGCGCTACAGGGACGTCGCTCTGCGAGACCGACGCAGATGGCGGATACGACGCAGATGATGGATATGACGCTGAAGAGCAGGCTGATGTTCAGTATCACTCTGCTTTCCTCGAGAGATCCCGGAAAACAAGGAAACTCACAAGGTGGAGCCGGAGGCCGCTGACCAGGCGGAGGCATGGAATATGCCAGGCTGGACATTGAATCGGAGGAGTACGAGCCGCTGCTCCTCTCAGCACTTTTAGGTGCTTCTTCGGCGGGGAGTCGTGCTGGCGTCGGTGGGAGAGGAGAGGAAGTAGCCGGCAGTGACTCTGAGGCCCTCTTGATGCCGTTCATCCCGACGTTCGCCTTCTCAGCGCTCTCACCACTACTAGTGTCGTTCGCCTCCACGTTCGCCTTCTGAGCGCTTCGATCACTGTTGGTGTCGTTCGCCTCCATGTTCGCCTTCTCAGCGCTCCCATCACTGTTGATGTCGTTCGCCTCCATTCTCGCATCCTCAGCGCTCCGGGAACTGTTGGTGTCGTTCATCTCCATTCTGTCATCCTGAGTACTTCCAGCGTTGTTGTTGTCGTTCGCCTCCAACTTCATCTTCTCAGCACTCTCAGCGATCTCGCCGCTTTCGCCGCTCTCCGGCCACGCCAGCATGCGTTCCATCTGAAGCTCTTCCGCTGCCGCATCCTTACGCCTAGAACGTCAGGAGTATGATTAGTCTCCAGAATTTTCAAAACCTAGCAGGGAACACACCCAGATGGGCAAACTCACTTGAGAAGCGACTCCAAAAGCGGATCGGCCTTCTTCAGCTTCTGAATCTGCCACTTGTTCTCCTTGAAGTCTCGTTGCGTACGATTGCCGCCCATCGAACCTTCGAACATATCCTGAGCAGAGCGTTTGCATCGCATGTTTCGGAGGTGCACAAAGTGGCCTGGTTGCAGCGCCAAGGCAGCATTGACCTGTTCGTCCCAAAGTGTGATCTTCAGTACGGAACCGCCGCCGTTATCGCCCCGATGCTCCGCCAGACGCTCGATGTCCTCTTGAGTCCATCCGATGTCCTTGTTGTTGACAGCTTGGAGCTGCGGATGCGTCGTCCAGTCGGTTATGTATATCTCCGGCCGATCACTTGTCGCAAAAACGCGGACAACCTCAGCGACACAATGGCAGAAAGAATTGTCCTGCAGTTGGTCCAGAGTGATGGTGCGCCTGAGATTCTGCGTTATCGTAGCTGCGATGCTTTCTGCCTCGGCTCCTGCCGCACTTGTACCTTCTCCTTGTTGTCCGAGATAGGTTTCCTTATACCACTTTGACAACTCCGACAAGTGGTCACGCTCTTGTCGATGTACAATGACTCCAGGCAGTTGCTTGTACTGGCCTTCGAGAGACTGAGTGCACCAGCTGAGTTTGTCTTTGAAAACGGTGCCGACCAGCTTGCCGTTGAAGTAGCTGATTCGAACCTGTCGAAAGAGGATGACCATGCCTTCGGCGACGTGAGCAGGTAGAGCGTCGCTCGTCTTGGCGAAGATGTTGACGGACATGCGGTCATTGGCGGTGAAGCACCATGGGTCGACGATATTAATGTTCATGTTGAAGTCTGCAAGGAAGCTCGTTGCGTCAACAATCAAGGTCATTCTTATACGATGCTGATCCCCCGTGCTTACCGCCAGAGCCGTGATGTGCCTTGGTGGGAAGCCGATAGGCAACAACGACGCCGATGAAGTTTGCGCTCCTGCTCTCAGTCAGCGCGGGAAGCGGTGTATATATCGTCTAGAAGCAGATTCTAGGTCAGTTCTGGTATTCGATACTTTGGCTTGGTGCACATTTTCGTCACTCACCGCAGCAAGAGAGAAGGGTTTCATCTTGTCCTTCCCTTTTCGACGAAGTCCAGAGAACTTGCTAGGTGCATGCGCGTTGTTCGACGAACCCGATGCATTTGCATTCGATGTCCTCGGTCGGTTTTCCGGCTTTTGCTGAGCAGGCTGGTTCACATTCGAAGTGGGAGCCTGGCCCGTCTGAGGCTGAGGCCGAGCAATTGCCAAAGTTTCGGCTGGCGGCGGCCCAGAGGGCT
Source organism: Tilletia walkeri (assembly GCA_009428295.1). Taxonomy (NCBI): domain Eukaryota; kingdom Fungi; phylum Basidiomycota; class Exobasidiomycetes; order Tilletiales; family Tilletiaceae; genus Tilletia; species Tilletia walkeri. The sequence continues at coordinate 110,339 of RDSH01000001.1, forward strand.
GCTTTGAAGTGGACGCGTCCTTTGCGTTTGAGAGAGGTTTCTTCTCTTGAGGCTCCGGCTCCGGAGTGTTCAGCCAAGAAGGTGACTCGCTCCATATCGACGCTGCTCGTTGATGCTGTCCCATACTTCCGTCTTGACCTTGATTTTCAATGCCTTCCGCGCTGTTCTCCGTTCTCGCCCTCTTTTGCACTTGTTGATCGCCAGCGTCATGATCCTCGGCCACACGCTTCGTTCCGACTTGAGCTATCTCGCCTGCGCTATTGCCTCTCTCCATCTTGGCCGACTGATCGCCTGCCGGGGTTGTCGATCTGGACCCACTGGTCGTCGGGTCAGCGCTGGGATCCCGTGAGGAAGCGACACTGGCAGTGCGTCGAAAGGGGACGCTCCCATCGCGTGCCCGAGCTGCAGCGCGTGCTTTACCCTGTTGGCGACGCGTCATTGTCTTACTGGAACTCGCTCAGTGTGCTGTGATGGTTCCTGATGGTGGTGGTTGTGCTCCCCACGCACGAATGGAAAAAGAACAACACTTGGGTCCCAAGCCACCAGACGCGCTCATTCATCGGTGGAACGCGACGCGACGTGTGGGTAGTGGTGTCGGACCGACAGCTGCATTTATTCACTACCCCCCCCCCCCCCCTTCCCACAAACCTCGCTCTTGCCTCCTTCCGCCTCGTCTCGCGTCTGCATCGGAGTCAGCCGAAAGCTCTGTATCCTGTAGAACGACCTCTGTGTGTTTCGATCTTGAGGCAAAGCGAACGAAATTCCGTCAATCGACGCGTCTCCCTGCGGCTACCCAAGATGCTTTCGGAGGATGTCGAATTCAGCGAGCAACAGAAGGATGAGCTCGACGCGGAGGTCATGAGCGGTGGAGCGTGCACTCGTAAGTCTACCTGTCTCCGCTCTGGAATATACTTAGAAAGGAAGAAAGAGCTGATCGTGTTTTCACGTCCGTGTTAACAGCTCCAGGAGAAGGTCGGAGTGTATCACCCTCAGACTCCCTCTTCGACAGCCCGCGTCAACTGCTGAAGAGCATATACCACGCCTCCACCGCAGACGATGATCTTCACGGCCCTTCCTCCTCTTCCCCTACATCTCACTCCGCAACAAGTCACAGCGCTCCGTATCATGTCGCATCGAGGTCTTGTCCGCCCATCCCAGGACTTCACCTCTTCCCCGAAATCCTCTCGCCCGAACAAGCCTCCTCCACGCTCGAAGCGATGATATCGAACTACACCCTCGGCGGGACGAACAACCAAGTCATGCTCTTCGGTCGAGCTCGGTCTTACCCTGACCCATCGCAGATGGATACGGAGAGCGCTCCACCCCCGGCCAAACGTCGAAAGACAGATGTTCCTGAGGGTAATAGATCTTTAGCATCAAGCACCGGTCTTCCAACATGGGTCGACAACCTACTCGCCTTCCTAAGCGCCCATCTCTCCTCCTGTCTGGCTCCAGAGCTGTACGAACTTCTCTTCCCATCGTCCCACCCGCCCATCAATATCCAAGGCTGCCAGAGCCGACAGGTGATTATAAACAATTATTCGCCTGGGGAGGGCATATCTCCGCACGTCGACCTCCTGCAGAGATTCGGAGATGGGATCCTCATCTGCTCTTTCCTGAGTGGGACCGTCATGGACTTTGAATCGGCCGGCGATCATCCTCGCAAGCACTCCGTCTTCCTCCCACCCAGGAGTGTGGCAGTCCTGCACGGGCCGGCCAGGTACGACTGGACCCACGGCATCGAGGGCAGAGTGGTAGACCGTGTCGAACGACTGGACGACCCTGCACATGTCGAACTTCTGGCTCGAAGCCAGCGTATCAGCGTTACCATTCGCTGGCTGCTCCCAGGTGCGGACGTCGTCGGAGACTGATTACGGACGACAAAACCAAACTTCCTCCCTTTCTCAACCCCCTTTCCTTCGCACACGGTTTCTCCTCATTCTTCCTGTAGATTGTCCCATCATAAAGTAGTGTATAGCAAGCACATCAATAGTTGCATTTCCTGGTAAATTAGAGCAAAGAGTAAATGGTACCTGCTGCATGCGTGCAGAGGTGTTCTTTCCACCCCCAGTGCCGCTTAGGCCTCCGCCATCGCGTCGTGCTCCGGGTCAACGAAATCGTTAGGGTCGAAGGCGTCAATGTCCCGACGAGCGCACAAGCGCGCCAAGTCAGGTCGGTTCAACCTGCAAACGGAGAAAATGGGAACATCAGCAAAACCTCGAACTCAAGAAATTCCACGATTACGAGTTAAAGTCGCCCAACTCACAGTTCGAGCGAAACTCGGAAAGTCTCCCAAAGACTGCTGCTCGCTACGCCGCCAAGCTCGCGCTCATTGCCCAACTGCTGCAATTCCGCCTTGCCATTGTTAGACGCACTCTCGGCCCGCTGAAGGTTCAAGGCCGTGTAGATGTGCTGTGCCGTCTCGCGGTACATCTGGCCCAAAAGCAAAGACAAGGGGGTCAGCCAAACAAGAAACTCCGAGGCAACGCCAGCAAAGGAAAGACTCACCTTGAGGTTGAGGTACGAGATACTCAAGTTGAAATGGCACCTCACAAACTCAGGTTGAAGACTCAACGCATGGTGATAAAACTTGATCGCCTCATCGCTCCGTCCCGAATTGCTCAAAGTAGCCCCCATCCGGTTATACAACAACCAATCGTCCGGCCTCACACTCAACGCCGTCCCGAAACAATCAACCGCCTTATCGTAATCCTCCGAAGAGTTGAACAGCACACCCAGCGCGACTTGGACGTCCGCGTCTACCTGACCCTGAGTCGAACCGTGCCGAGCGAGGGCGATGAGAGCCTCCGTCACACGCTGATGCTTCGCAGACGCCGTCAGACCGTCGGGAGTTAAGGACCCACTCGACGAGATAGGCGAATGCGTCCCATCCCTCGGTGGACGCTGTTGCTGCTGTTTCTCCGCAGCAGCAATCTCAGCCCGATGACCCGCCAACACATCCGAATACTCCTCCACCGAGTCCATCCAGCGCACAATAGCCTCCAACGCCGCCGGTCGATCATTCTCGTTCGTATAACTCACTGCAAGAGCCAACCAGGCCCCGCGCAGTTTAGGATCGAGTTGGACCGCACGATGTAAAGCTGAGATCGCCAATCCTTCCCGTTCGTTCTCTTGTTGCTTCACCCCGAGGTCGTACCACGCCTGCGCGTTCGTCGGGTCGTCCTGAACAGCCGCCTCGCGCTCCAAAACGGAGTCTTCCATCATAGTCGCCGCAACAGGGGGGGTCGCATACGACTTATGCAACCCATCCCAATGCGAGAGATGATGCTTCGTCCGACCCTGGTACGGATTATTAGGCGCGAAGCGATAAGGCTGAGGCTGCGTGCTCGTAAACTGTGAGAAACTCGGTGAACGAGCCTTCGTACCCGTCTCGCCCACAGGTCGGATCCCCATAGACGTAGCCTCAAACGCGTCCCAATCACGCTGAAGCGTGTCCCACTCAGCACTCTGATGTCCAGCCCGTCCACGACCTGTAGAACCTTCCCATTTCCGCCCAACAAAGTCGTCAGTACTCTTAATCCCATCCTCTTCCTCTTCTTCTCCTTCTTGCTGCTCCTCCATAACAGTCTCACCCTGTTGAGCAAGTTCCGGATGCGGATGCTGAACGAGCGGTTCACGCATCGCCGCCCGTCGAAGTTCGTTGAAAGCCCCCGAACCAGCTCCAAACTGAGGAGCGTACGAAGTATAGGCGTCCGTGTCCGTCCCCGTCCCTACTTGACCGAGGGATTCAGCCCATTCCGCAGAGTGAGAACCAGGAATTTGAGCCCCGAGACGCTGATATCGCTCAAACTCGCGAGCCGCAGCATCATCCTCAGCCATCCTAGCCGCCACATCCCCCGCATCACCCACGAACGCGCCCTTTTTACTTTCCTCGCGCAATGCATCTTCCTCCGCCCAGATGTCATTCATCTCCGCCATGGCATCCTGCGAGGGAGCCCGCATGGAGGCTTCGCCAGCCAAGTCCATCCCTCGCTGAGAAGGCTGATACTGGCCCCGGAGTCGGGTTTGGTACTCCTCAATAGCCGTGTTAGGCATAGCTCGTCCCTTCCCCTTCACATCGCGCATCGCAGCAGCGGGAGCGTTAGGATCCGTATCGACGATCTCGGTGCCCTCGATCCCTGCCTCCCGATCGCGCAATCGACGCATGAGATCGAGGAACCTGCTCTGTTTGAACTTCGTATCTTCCTCATGCGCGATCGTCTGCATCAATCGACCGGCCGTCTGAGCGAGCTCGTCGGCATCTTCGATCGTATTCAACGGACGTTGCTGTTGTTCCGGCTCGACCCCGACCTCTTGAGGTTGACTTCCTTCCTGCTCCTGTTGAGTGTCCATATTTTCGTGCTGTTGGTGCTGCTGATCGAACGCAGCGAAGGCAGTTGCCCAGGCAGGTTCGGCGGTAGTTTGCTTGTGTTGGTTGGCAGCATGTACAGCCGCATGAGGCGAGTCCGCCGCATGAAGACCCGTCTGCATACTAGGGTAATGCGCCGCCGTAGCACCCCACTGCATCGCACCCATCGGCGCTCCAAACTGAGCCGAATAAGCAGGACGCTGCAACGGATTCACATTGACGGCTGAAGGCGATTGAGGTTGCTGTTGGTTTTGTTGCATGCTCGACTTGAGGAAATCTTGAGCCCAGGCGGGCGCGGGCGACATGACATTGGCCCCGGACATCGACATCGACGGCGTCGGCCCTGACATCTGCTGAGGCTGAGGCTGGTTACGAAAACTATGTTCGAACGCAGCGCGCTGAGCGGCGTCCGCATGATGACCATGAGGAGGTAACGCCTGCTGAAGAGGACTCATATCATACGGCACAGGACCAGGTCCCGGACCGGGTCGACCGAAGAACGCACTTTGCTCTTGCGCCGCAGAATTAGGTCCTCCTTGCGTACTGCGCATCCCACTCTGCGCTGCAGAGGACGAAGATCCCCCCGGTCCATAACGATCGCGTTGGAGAGCATTGTCCTGACCGAGTCGCTTACCGAGGGTGGCGAGTGGGTTGGAAGGACCGCATTCAGCGCCGCCGCCGACCAGATTCGAGAACGACATTTTTCGGCGCGGGCCCCCTTTCGTTCTTTCGATGTGCGCCAAAAGAAAGATCCAAATGCTGCGCTGGGGACGTCTCGCTGCTACTGGTGGTGGTGGTAGAGCGTAAGGAAGATCTCTCAGCATGCTCAGGGAAATTTCAGCATGTCAACCGGCTGCTTCCCGCTGACCGACCGGCGTTCTTCCCAGCCCCACAGTCGGCGATTCGTCCGCATCTCCAAACGCCAGAGGAAGCGAGCAGCATAACGACAGTGGTGTATAACTTCGATGGCAGAGACGAAAAAACGAGCGTCGACACGGACCAATGGGGGGGGGCAAGGAAGGAAAGGGGAAGAAAGCACTGGAAAAGAATGGTGTGTGAGAAATGCTGAGGGAGCGTCGTTCGTCGTTTCGAGGGGTAAAAAGTAAGAAAGTCCGGGACCAGAAACGAGTGAAGGGTTGAAGAGAGAGAGGGTCTTGTATACATATATTTCGACGCCGCGAGGGAAGATGGTAGGGAGTGTTGAAGCGACCCGTTCCTCTAGAGGGCGCGCGCGCTTGAGAAGGGGAAGAAGAGAGAGAGAGAGAGAGAAATGTCCGCTTTTCCGACCGCGAGAGGGGAGGGTGAATAGCTTCCGGGTTGTTTTGGGTCGCTGGAGGGGAGAAGTTGTGTCGGCATAGAATTTGGATGGACGGGGGCAAAGTCGTGTAAGATAAGTCCGAAATATTGGGCCTGCAAAGTGGTGAGGGGAAGGGAGGGGGGATTCCTTCAATCGATCGATATCCGTGGTCTCCGCGGCGGCACAGTACCCCCATTCCCCGTCATCTCAAACATCCCCGGATCCTCCTCCCCAATAACACCCCCATTCCCCATCCCCATCCCCATCCCTCCAACCCCATTCCCAATCACCCCACTACTACTCCCACCACCCATCATAACCCTCTTCATCCCCGTCGAACTATCCATACTCGTATTCAAACTCGACTTCCCCTCCCCCATTTTCCCCTCCGAGTATCCTCCTCCCCCAGCAGCGTTGAACCGGCTGAGCTGGTTAGCAGCCGAGGGCGAGCGTCCGATTCGGTTGCCGAGCGAGTCTCGGAGTCCACCACCCCGCCGCGTTCGGCTGTTGTTCCACAGTCCACCGAAGGAGCCGAAAGAGTCGTGCGCTTCGCGGAGACCTTTGCCAAAGTTGTACAGACAGATACACGCGTTGATGAGCGTAAACATGAGCGAGACCTGTCCAGATAGAGAAAGTCAGCGTCAACGTCAAGGAGGAAAAGAGATAAGAGAAAAAACTCACCGTCGCGAATATCGAAAAGAAAGGCAACGTAAGCCGGACCGTCGTATACTCATTCGCCGTCCTGGGCACAAAGATCGAAGCCAACTTGTACAAGAAGTACACAATCCCAGCAATAAACCCGCCAATACACACCCACATCAAGAAATGCACCTCCCTCCTCACCGCAAAGGCCGCCAACAGCAAGATCAAGAACGCCGCAGGCACAGCAGCAATCGTCAAGGGGTACTCCCAATCGTCCTTATTGGCCACAATGATCAGGTACGCAATCGTGAACGCCCCACCGAAGAAGAAGTCAAACTTGAGCCAGACCACAAAGACTTGGTACCACATGAACATGTTCCGGATCCGGAGGTCGGCCCCGATCTTGCGGTAGATGGCCCAGCCGAAGTCTTTGAACAGGTAGTAGCTTAGGATCACCAGCGGGATTTGGGCGAGGCCGGTCAGGATGGGGACGACGATGAGGAAGCGTTGGACGATGGGGTAGAGTTCATCGACTGCGCTACAGAGCTGGATAATCCGCCGGGAGACGAAGAAAGAACCGTCAGTAAACCCAACAAATGGCGCATGTTGATGAAGAGAAAGAAGAAACTCACCCCTGTAGGATTGCTCTTGCAAGGAATACCCCCAAAGTCCAAATCCTGCCTCTCCAACGCATCCCTAACCTGAGTAATCTCCAACGCAGCCGTGACGGTCAACGCAACATTAAAGATCGCAACACCCACAACCTGAATCGTATTCTTCAACCGAACCGCATCCAACGCCACAATAAACTCAAAAACCATTCCCAACACAAAGATGGCCAAGTAGACGGGGACCGTTTTCAGGTATTGGACCTTGATCTTGATGCGGGCCTCGATGAGGGCAAAGACGATGACGACCATCGTCGTGACTGCGATCGCTTCGACTAGGATGACAGCCATGAAGATACCCGAATTCTTAGATGGGATCAAATGCTTGTTCACCACCCGCGTCGAGTTACTAGGACCCAACAATCCACCCTTCCCTCCCAAACCAGGCGTAGTCCTCCCTCCACTGGCCATCTGTTGTTGTTGGGCTAATTGCGCAGGACTACTCTGTTGCTGCAGAGCATGCTGTGAACCCGTACGTGAATGCAGACTCGTGTTGGGATCATGCATCATGGTTGACGAACTGAATCCTGCGGGTGGGGGGGATGAGTTCGAATTGGGTAGGAGGCCGGTAGGTGGTGGTGAGTTGAGTAAAGAGGAGCCAGCGTATGCGGTGGATGGGTTGCGGGAGAGGGATGTCGATGCTGCTCCTCCTGCTGCTGCGGGTGGTATGCCCATGCTCGCCGAAGGATGCTGGCCGTACATCCCTTGCGAATCAGGATAGTACGCACCCTGACTACCTTCATACCCCTGTTGATGAGGATGATGCATCATACTCCCAAAACTAGGCTGAGCCCCGTTCCCAGCATAAGGATCGCCGCCGCCGCCAGAAGAAGAAGGATAGGTCGCCTGAGGAGCCAACGCAATCGGAGCCGCAAGCCCCATCCTCGAACTGGAATTCTCGCTCGCTCCTGCTCCCATGGCGTCATATCCTGGAGTAGTAAGAGGGGTGTAGTATGCCGATCGACCACTCGCACTACTTGCCGATCGTCCTCCAAGATCCGAAGGTCCTGGTGAAGGTGAAGGGACGGGGAGAGGAGCAAAGCTTCCCAAGGTCAAAGTAGCATTTTGACTAGGTGTGCGTTGAGGAGCGTCCGGTCTGGTCGGATATGCCTGCTGTTGCTGCTGTTGGGAGTACATAGCGGCAGGTGAAGGTGATTGCTGGTAGAAACCTGTGAATTTAGCAGAAGAGAGCGGGGGTGTGCGTGTGGGTAGGGGTGGATGAGGTTGTGCTGGTGGAGATTGTACGGGTGTGTAAGAGCGTAGGACGTCTGAGGAAGCAGTTGACCAGCTCTGTGAGTGTCTGTATGAGAGTGCTGGTTGTTTTTTGGGAGGGCGTGTTGAGAGTTGTGATTCGGTGTTATTTGAGTTGTAGCCAGAGTTCATGGTCTTGAGGGTGTGTTGAGGGTGTTGTCCATGGGATATGTAGCTGCTAGAGGAAGGAGTGTGTGGTTGGAAGAGAGTAATGACAGTCTCGTTGGTTGTGATGATGTGGTTGGTGCAGAGGATGAAGATGAGATGAAGGTGAAGAAGGAGATGAAGGGTCGTCCGCCTTGTTTGTTGGTTGGTTGGTGTAATTTTTCTGGCTGCGACGCTTGTTGTTGTTGAGGTGGAAATGTCTTGGCTGTCCTCCTGCCTGTGCCTCCTTTCAAACCGAACGACGCTGATCCTGAACTCTGAACTGAGGCTGCCGAGTGAGAAATGTTTCTGCTGTGCGTGTATGTGGTTGATCGCTGCCCTCTTGGCTGGCTGGCTGGCTGGCTGGCTGGCTGGCTGAGTGTGAGAGAGAGAGGAGCTGCAGCGGACAACGAAACGAGGTCGCACATTCAAAAACGCATTTTCAAAATATGCCAAGGAGTATTTTGCAGATCATATTCACGTGACTCATACACTCACCTTTACACTTGCCTCACTTGGAATCTTCTGAACCACCACCTCAAGACAAGGCAAAGAGGCCTCATCATGTTCACAGCACTCCGACCCACCTGCTCACGCTGCCCCCTCCTCCCACGCACACCCATCCTCTCCCATACCACACGCCGCCTCTACTCCACCGACCCAGATCCATCCCCAGAACAACAGGAACGCATCAACAGAGTCCTCTCCAAAGCACGCGCTCTCAAACTCCAACATCTCCAAAATCAGAAGAAACAATCCCAACCACCCTCTAGCACTGCAAGCAAACTCGAACAATATGCAGACGCACTCAGAAGGAAGGCGAAAGAAGAAGGTTTCGCTAGTGTGGAGGAGATGAAGAGGGCGTATAGTGTCAGGAAGCTCGAGTATAAGGCTCCTCCTCGTCCTTCTTCAGCTAAGAAGGAGGAAGGTGCTGGGAAGAGCGCGTTTGAGAGGAAGGAGGAGGAGTTGAGGGAGCGCTTGAGGGAGAGAGCTGCGGAGAGGGAGAAGAATGCGCCTGTGTCTAGTGATCCCTCCAGTCCCGTCAAGGTGAGTTTTCTCCCCCAAAGCTGAAGAGGGACACTCCACTGACGAAAGCTTCATACAGCCCCTCTCAGCCATAATGGACCTCAACAAACTCTTCGCTCCCAAGGAGGACGGCTCCCTACCCACCCCAGATCCGCCACACGTCTCCCAACTATGGACGACCTACCACACCCTCAAGAACAAACTCTCCGCAGTGATCCCAACACCCATCTACGAACAAATGCGAACGCTCTCTTCAAAATACCCGCGCTTCGTCATCCCCTTACTGCGGGACGATGCGATTGATGGAGGCGGGGGGCATGAGATGTTCTATATGGAATGGACGACTCTCCCAACTCCTACACCCCACCTGGCCCTCCTCTCCCGCCCACCAACCCCCAAACCAACTTCGATCCTCTTCACCTCTCTCGCCGAGTACAAGCTCCGACAGGAGTACGCCCGCCCAGCTTTCGTACTCACGCACTACACCGACCTCGCGCACTCGCACGGGCTCGTCCTCATGCGCGGGGAGATCTCTGAGGACACGGGAGGGGGCAAGATGTTGTCGGATGCGGAGGCTCAGAGGTTATGTGTGACTCTGCAGAGGTTCTACCTTCCCTCGTCCCAGGAGGGCAGTGAGGAGAGGAGTGAGCTCGTCAGGATCTTCCATGAGGAGCCGGACAAGTTTGATGTCGAGCGGCTGGTGAAGGCTGCTACATTCTGAAAATCCCATACAAGAAAATACACGAAATAGTAATCGAGACATTAGATCCTCTTCTCCCTCTTGGCGATGAACTCCAACATGTACCGCATCAACGCGCCCGCCTCCTGCCCACTCGGCCTAATCTGCTCCTCAGGCAGCAAGAACCCATACGTCCCCTCATCCCTCAACTCGAGCGCAAAACTCCACTTGACAAGATTCCCCTCTCGAGGCTGGAGCGAAGACCGACTCATCTCGCTATACGAGGGAGTAATCGGCCTCCTCCTGGGCGCCCTCATCTTCTTGTCCACCTGAGCTGGGGGGAAGTACCCATAACTCCAATCGAGGGCACTGCCCCTGACCTCCCATGCGAGATCGCAGTGTCGTCCTGCGCGGAAGGTGCGGGCGTGGACGTCTCGCATGGCTCTGACTGCTCCGAAGGAGAGTTCGAGCAAGTCTTCTTCGTCGGGGAGGGAGAGGGAGGGCGAGCATGAGAAGGCGAAGGGGTATGTCACTATCCTCCCAAGGGAATGGTGTCAGTTTCTAGCTTTGAGTATGATAGAAAGTGGATGAGGGAACTCACACATCTGCCCATAACTATGCAGATCAACCACACTCCCAATCCCATTCGCCTCATCCTTGATAAAGTCAGCAATAGCGCGACTCTCATACGCCTCAAAAGGCTCGCTACCCGCATATGCCTCCGAACAAGCCCTCTCGACCGGCCACCCCTGGAAGTTGGCATCCCAATTCGAGTTCACATCAATGCCCACACAGCCTTCTTCGTTGGAAGTAGGCTGGCGATTCTTCCTCCACATGCGTTCGTGGGTCCATGAGTAGGCGTATCCGTCTGGATTGGAGAGGGGTAGGATGGTGATGTCGAAAATGTCGAGTAAGTCCCTGGTCCCCTTCCAGCCATTGTTCCCTGCTTGTCCAGGATCGAGTTCGTCACTGAGGATCTGATGGATGAGATGTAAAGCCGATGCAGCGCTGATCCATTCTCGGGCATGTTGGTTTGCGATGACGAGTACGCCGATCTTTTTTTGGGATGGAGGAGAGAGGAAGTGGCCTAGTTTGATAGCGGTGAGGGAGCGGTTTTGGTAAGTGTGACCGAGGGTGATGAGTTGTGCGTGGGCAGGGTGGGTGAGTGCGATGTGGTGGAGGTATTCTTGGATCTGTTGGTAGGAGTGGTAGTGCTGATGCCATTCTTCGTTATAGTCTGTGTCGTCGAGAGTGTTGAGTGATTGTTGTTGAGATTGGATGAGGGAGTGGATGTCTGGTTGGAGTGTTGTTGTGGTGAGGTTGGGGTATGGGTTGAGGAGGGTGTCGAGTGAAGAAGGTGATGCTGCGATGTCGAGTGAGCATGGTGTGTGTGATGATGAGCATGCTGATGATGATGACCAGATGGAGATGTTGGGAGAGATGTTGTTGATGATTGTGTTGAGGGTGGTTAGGGAGTGAGTGTGTATGCGTGTGAGGGTGAGTAGTTGTTGTTGTTGTTGTTGTTGTTGTTGTTGTATGAGGAATGGCTGTTGTTGTTGTTGAGCCAGAGTGAGAGTGAGGAGTGTTGAGAGTAGTAAGGTGCGCATCTTGCTATTCGTCGCTGCTATCGTTGAGGCTGTCGATGTCGTCCAGCAGATAGAAAAAGTTGGAGTAAAGCCGAGGTCGTGTGACTGGTTGTGATCGGCGACTTACACCAGCTGAAACACCGATGACATTCGTTGCGCAATGATATCTGTCAGTCGATGTGGAAGCTCATCATCCAGCGCACTTACCATCCTCAACCTCGACATCGACCATCAGCAGCATTCGCATAGGAGGAGAAGATGGGATACTATTGGAGAACATCGCTCCTGCTGCTAATCACCCTCCTCACAACATCACTGATCACAGCATCATCCTCCCAAACACCATCACAACTCACTACACACTTCCAACAGACATACACTCCCTCACAGGCATACACCAGAGCACTCTACCTCCTAGACTCACTCATCTCTCACCCTTCCCCATCTCAGCCACAAGACCCAGAACTACAAGACACAAGAAGAGAATATCACTCAGCTCATTGGGACGCTTTCCAGGCATGGGGTCCACTCGGCACCTTCCTCCGTCTCTCCATCCACACTCGAAACACAATCCACAAATACATCAGCTCATCATCAAAATCAACCTCCAACACTGCTGCCACCTACATCCCCGAAGCAGCTTCCCATCAGGACAAGGCAGCAGCAGCAGGCGATGACACACTCATCTACGGCGGAAAAGCTGGTGCTGGAAGTACACCCGTCCAACTATGGCCTTGGTGGGATGGCAGAGGAGATACAGCCATCGCAGGTCCATGGATCATCCCCGATCTAACAACCCAACAACTCGCGGGAAATCACATCATCAGCATGGGTAGCAGCAGCTCCTCTCCCACCTCCACCACCAGCATCCTCACAGACCCACTCGCTGCCCTCCTCTCCAAACTCAACAAACGCAGATCGAGGAAGGACAGTAAGCGAGCGGCAGCGTCGAACACAGGGAATAAGCAGACTCCACTCCAGAAGGCACAAAGTAGACGCGCTGAAGCCATCGCGCTATTGGAATGGGTAGCGTTCGATCAAGTCTCACCTGATTACGACGACATCCTCGCCCGGTCGTCCCTCCCCTTCCAAAAGAACGCACTCAACAACGCACTCAACCGGAACAAGACCCACCTCGCCTTCCGCACTTCCTCCCACGCCACTACCCCATCATCCACCTCAGAAATACGCGCCTCAGCACTCTGGGTCCTAGCCGAACATTCTCTATGGGGCACACACGCTGCATCACCACATTTGCCTCGGGCTAAAGCGGCGTATGAGGTACTTGCGTGGGAGGGCGGGAATGCTACTGCTCATCTCAGATTGGGATTCTTGGAGGGGAGTGGGTGGGGGAGGATTGGTGGGCCTGGCGTTGGGTCTGGCAAAGTTTGGGGGGTTGGGTTGAGGAAGGATGGGGAGGAGGGAGAGACGGAGGCGGAGGAAGGGTTGAGACAGGCTAGGGTGTGTTTTACCTTCCTGTTGTCTGATCTGAGCTCATTAGTTGACTTGATCGCTCTTTTCATATCCAGGCACTACTCCATTACGAGCTCGCAGCCTCAGCACCCGAACCCGTCCGACCCAACTCCAAATCATCATCCTCAGCAAATGGCTCTCCCTTCGAAGAAAAGAAGGGCGAAGATGCGAAATCGTCTGGGACCTCCTACTCCAGCCGCACATCGGCACAGATGGCCCTTGGATTCCGGTATCTCTCTGGGATCGGGACGCCCATGGACTGCATGAAGGCGTTGAATTGGTACGAAGTCGCTGCTAAAGATGGTGAGTTTCTATCCCTCAAAAAATGCATAGCTGTTCTTCTGAGGATACTCACACTATTTAACTTCCTGAAAATAGCCTACGCCCGCTACCTCTCAGGCCCACCCAAAGGTCTCACCCTCCCATACACCCACCTCCGACTCTCCGACGTCCAAGGAGGAGCCTACGGTCCGGGAGCATCAGCAGCTTCCTCAGGCTACGCCGCCTCCCGCCCCCACATCAAGGCCGTGCTCGAGTCCCGGGCGGGCAGTGGAGCTATGGGCGAAGAAGCCAGATTGAGGGATTTGCTCGAGTATTATGAGTATCAGGCTGAGCCTGTGTTGAAGAGTTCGGGTGTGGGTGGACGGTCTTCAAGCGGGAGTAGTTTGGGGAAGAAGTTGACTGGTGGTGGTGGTGAATTGGGAGGAGGAGGGGGTGGTAGATCGACGAGTAATGCGGCGATGTACGCTCTTGAACTCGCTCGGTTTTATTATGGGGGTTCACTCTGGGCTGCGGGCGAGTCAGCGGGTAAAGTGGAGAGGGATTTCGAGAGGGCGAGGGAGTATGCCCTTAGGGTTGCCAGACGGGTTTGGCCTTTGGATGCGGGCACGGTCAGGAGGGGTGGACCGTCCGGTCCGAGTCCGAGGAGTTCGGCTAAGGCTAGCAGTCCTACTGGTGCCGGGAAACAGCAGCTTTTGGAGGGCGAGGATATGTTCGTCAAGGTTGATGAGCAGAGTTTGGGACTGGCTAGTCGGGCTGCGGGCATGTTGGGCTGGATGTATTTGAGGGGTGAGGGTGTACCGCAGGATTTCAAACGGGCTTGGGTATGGTTCTCTCGTGGATCTTCTGCTGTGAGTTCTCTCTCTCTCTTTCGAGATCGTGCAAGGGGGGTTTTGTCACTGATCAATCTCTGGTGGGGGAAACAGGGCGACAGCGATTGCCATAATGGATTGGGAGTCATGATTCGGGATGGGTATGGGGTTAAGGCTAGTGTTGAAGATGCGGTGCCGTACTTTACTGCCTCTGCTCAGCCGGCCAATCCGAGTCCGGATGGGTTGGTGAATATGGGTCGACTTTACTATGGTGCGTCTCTATACCCCCCAAATGCTTCTGTCTCCATGAAATACTGAATGAATTTATGGATAACTTCGTAGACGCCAAAGATTTCGCCAGTGCCGCCCGTACCTTCAAGAGCGCAATGCACCTCCTCGAACCATTCGAGTCCTACCTCTGGCACGGCAAGATTGACGCCCTCCTCGCCCGAGCCCAATCCTCCTCCACCTCCTCCTCAAGCACGCTCCCCATCTCCGGCCCCACAGCCCAAGAACGCTGCGACTCCGCAACGCTGAACCTGAAGCACGCGGTCGAGCGTGCTGATTGGGCTGATCCTGTTTCGCACCGGGCGGATCGGGCTTGGAGGAGGGGGGATGGGCAGCGGGCGCTTTTGGGGTGGATGTTGGCTGGAGAGATGGGGTATGAGGCTGCGCAGAATAATGTGGCGTGGATCTTGGATCGGGGTGAGTTTCTTCTTTTTCCTCCCTGAGAATTGGGGTTACGTCTGTGTGTAGAGCTGACATGTTTTTGTTTGGATGCCAGATAAACACCGTCTTCAGATCCCTTCGCTCGATTCTGCCCCGGACTCGAGCTTTGATCGGCTGGCGTTGGTACAGTGGACCCGAAGTGCGGGCCAAGAAAATGTCGATGCGTTGGTGAAGATGGGCGACTACTACTTCCGCGGAATGGGCACTCCTACACCGGGTATACCCTCGTACGAAAAAGCAGTGGCGTGCTACAGTGCAGCAGCAGACATGTCCGGTTCCGCCCTCGCGTACTGGAACATGGGCTGGATGTACGAATCCGGTCTAGGCGTCGGCGGTACGCGGGATTTCCACCTCGCGAAACGGTACTACGACATGGCGTGGAATACGAATCGGCGGGAGAGTTATCTGGCTGTTGTGCTCAGTTTGGCAAAGTTGCATTTGAGGGCGGGGTGGGCTGCGCTTGTGGAATCGGACGCGAGTGCGTTGGCTATGTTTGAGTCGTATGCGAGGGGCTTGGATACTTCTATGCCATTGACGGAGGCGGAGGAGGAGAAGGCTAAGGCTGAGGCTGGGGCTGGGCAGAAGATGAAGAAGAAGAAAAGGGAGAGGGAGAGGGAGCAGGATGTGGTGGTGGAAGAGCCTGGGGCGGGTGATCCGTACATCCCGGAAACGTACGACCGTCGTCGACCTACGACCGAGTACGGCTACAACGACGACGATGGCTTTCTGCGCCACGAAGACGGAGGCCAAAGTGGCGGCGGTACCGGCACCGGCACCGGCTCAGCAGAAGAGTACGAGCTCGACCTATTCGAAGACTTCGAAGGCCTCATCCTCGTCCTCGCCATCGGGTTTTTAGGATTCTTGGTCTGGTATCGACGGAGGATTCATGAGGCTCGGGAAGGAGGAGGTGAGGGAGTGGGAGTGGCGATGGATGCGGGGGAGAGGGCGAGGAGGGAGAGGATCGAGGCTGCGAGGGAGGTGTTTAGGGCTAGGGGGGAGGATGTTGGTGTGCCTCCTCCTCCGGCTGCGGGAGCTGGGGCTGATGAGCGGGTGCAGGGGGAGGGCGAGGGGGAGGGCGGTGATTGGGCCCGGAGACGACGTGGGTTCGTGGATGATGGGGAGGAACGGGAGGAGAATGATCCTGCTTGGTTCAACAATGCGATGTAAAGTCCTTTCCTGCTCTCTTCCTTGTTCTTAGGCAGTCTTTGTTTTACCGTCATCATACTTACTCTGAGTTCTTCGCTCGCGGCTCGGACGGGTTCTTGGGCTATTAGTCACGCTGAGGCTCCAGCGAAGATACATCAGACAGAAAGCTTTGAAAGCTTTGTGGTATGTAGAAGAAAAATGATGCTTATGATCTGAGAGGAGAAGGCATGCATGGATTCAAAAGAACAGGGTGGGTGCGTATAGGAAGCCAATGACACAAATGGGGGGAGGGTTGGAAGATGCTTGGGCGGGATGGGCGGGCATGATATTCTTGACGAACCGCTCAGAATCGGAGCGGTTGGAAGAACCAGCGGTTCTTCCCGGAAGCGTACCGCTCCTCGAGAAGCTTCTTGATCACCTTCTTGGCGTCCTCCCGCTGTGATGGCTCCTTGAAGGTCTCGGTGCTGACGGCGCCCTTGAGACCCTCGAGCTCGAGTGCGTATCGGGTGGGCATGAGGTGGTTGTAGTTGATGACCTGGTGCGGGGAGGGATGGAGGGAGGGAAGGGTTGAGTGATTGGAGTTATGAGGGGGGAGGTTAGGTGGAGGCAGGTTCGGGTCAAAGCCATCCCTTCCATGAATCTTCGTCTCCATCGCGTGACCTCTCCTTCATCCTCCGTACAGTCAAGTGTCCAACATAGTGCACTCCAGCGATATCCCAATGTCCATTCGCCAGCTTCTTCCTCCACTATCTTCGGCCCCATCCCTAATGCTGGCCACAAGACCCAACCTGCCTGCCAAAAGCAAAACAAACTCACCTTGATGAAAGGCTTAACCTTGGACCGCTTTGCCAACTTCTTGGCACCCATGCTCTTGGTTACCTTCAGGGGGTAGCGCTCAATACCGGCAGCGAGAACGAAAGGGTAGGATCGCTCCTTGGACCCGTCGTCGTACTGCTTGATGACGACGACCTGTAGAGAGGGGGAGAAGAGAGCGGTGTGGTTAGTTTGGGGAAGTGAATTGAGGTGTGATGAGATGACCCCCGCGAGGAGAGGACAGGAAGCGAGATGCGAAGTGTTGGACGGGAGTGGAGATTTCAACCTGCCCCCCACTCGCGGCGCGTCTGTCCAACGTGACTTCGTGCAAGACCAGCCACCCAATGACCCTGATCCCAGCAAAAACCATACCGCCAAAGCGCGGTGCCCACATCCGAGGTGTAACCAAGTCCTCCTGCTTTGTGCACCTCGTTCCGCAGAAGTGAGTGCCAATATCACATATCCTCGCTGTCGCAACAATCGCCGCTCCAACCAGCCTCAGACCGCACCTCTGCTTCCTCTGCTCTGCCAGCACTAGTCTCGCCGCTTTGCTTCCACCGACCCGCACCACTGCCGCATCTCGCGTCCGCATATCCGCTCCCGTGTGAGGGTCTGTCATCGTAGGGGATAGGAGAAAAGAATTCGTACCTTCTTGCCGGCGTGTCGGCCCTGGAGGACAACAGCGACCTTTCCTGGCTTGTACTGTGGGGAGATGAAGATTTGGAGGGTTAGTGCCTGTGGGTTGAAAATGCGAGGATCCGACAGAGAGTACGTACGATCTTGGGCACTGGAGACACAGGACGCGCGGAGAGAAGGGGCAGGAGGAGCAGAGAGTCAGTTGCGCAGTCAGGGAAGCAATAGTTGGCAAGGAGGTGTACTGACTTGTGGAATAGATGTGTCTTGAGGTGGGGTGGACAAGGGTTGAAGATGATCTTGCTGGTGGGATGGCAGGGGAGAAGTTCCGCAACTGACTTTCTCGTGTGCGGTGGGAGGAAGGCTGCGTGCGAAAAATTTTGTGGGATGGAGTAATCACGTGCTTCATCCAACCTCCACATTTTGCTTGTCTGCTTGTGTGTTTTTTTTGGTTTCAATATTCTCTCGGCCGAGTGCTGCGCAAGTTCTCACCTTACCGTCTGTCCTCTCCTGCCTTCCTTGACTCCAACCTTCTCCCGTCGACCGTCGCCATCCTCCCTCAAGACCTTCCCGTCAAGACAACCCATTCACATCGCCCAACATGGCTAGTGCGTATCTTCTTCTTCTCTTTCCAGTTCTGCGGTGATCGGCTCTACCTCCCCCCTCCCGTCGCTCGCCACATCGCCGTCGGTCTGCATACATGCGTCTCAACTCGGCTCGTCTGCTCTGCTCTAGTTTAAGCTGCGGTGCGCTGGTGGACTTCGGTGGGACGCGGGTGGCACAGCGCTAGTGGACATCTCCTGGCGCACGCTGTGAGGAGTGGTGTCTCACGGCTGCAGCGGAAACGGAGACGGCGGTGTGCGGCGGCGACCTCAGTGGGCTCTTTGGGTCTAGTGAGGGTGGCATATCATGCACGCAGCATCCACACACGATGGCAGGAGGCATCTGTGATGAAGCAGCGCATGGTGAAGGGCAGGTTGCAGTACGCTGGGATCGACGGACAGAGCAGACAGACGAAGCGGCGGCGATTTCGAGTCGATCGGCTGGGGGGGGAGCTCCCCACGTACAGTCCTGGCCTACCTCGTATACGTGGCACATACTTACATCTTCCTCTCTCCCCCTTCCCTCCAACAGAGCCTCGTGGATTGAACACAGCCCGCAAGCAGAAGATCACCCGGAGAGACAACCGCTGGGTGCGTTCATCCCTTCGTACCGTAGCTACCAATGCCACCCTCCCACTGACGATCTCTGCCCACCCCTCCTCCTCCAGGCTGACAAGCAATACAAGAAGCGTGCCCTCGGCAACTTCTACAAGTCCTCCCCCACCGGTGGCTCGTCCCAGGCCAAGGGCATCGTCCTCGAGAAGGTCGGTGTCGAGGCTAAGCAGCCCAACTCCGCTATCCGAAAGTGTGTCCGTGTGCAGGTGAGTCTTCGCCCTCCTCCTTCCTCGTCCACTCCTTTTCCCGTTTTTAAGCGTGTAGAAGTGCTCCGATTGCGATTCTGACCCCCTTAATCGGCTCGGATCAGCTTATCAAAAACGGAAAGAAGGTCTCTGCTTTCGTACCAAATGACGGATGCCTGAACTTCGTTGACGGTTAGTAAAGCATCCTGCGAACTACGAGGCCGGGTTGCGAGCTGATCATTCCCCTTATCTCACCACAGAGAACGACGAGGTCCTCATCTCCGGTTTCGGTCGCAAGGGTAAGGCAAAGGGAGATATCCCCGGTGTCCGCTTCAAGGTCGTCAAGGTCTCCGGTGTCGGTCTCCTCGCCTTGTTCCGCGAGAAGAAGGTGCGTTCTCAGATGATCTCTGTTCCTCGTCCAGTATCGCAGCTGACCCCCGACGTCCTTCTTGCTCCTCTTTTTTTCTTTTTCCATAGGAGAAGCCACGTTCTTGATTTCGTGTTCCGAATGCTGTCCCCCATGCCATGTCGTTCGTTCTCCCTTCAGCAACATGCACCCTCATCTTCACATTTCTTGGTCAACCATCGAGCTTCGCTATTCTCTTGGCCGATCATCCAGCTTCACAAGTGGGGTTGGTGTCGTAATTCCAGCAGTTCAAGGAAAGGCAGGGTGAAGTGGAAAGGGAAAGATGAACGATGCACCGGCACACGGATACACTCTCGGATAGTAAAGTTGGGAGAACCTGCCTCATCGTCCGCCGTCCACTCTTGCAGCTTCACTGACACTTCTTCACAGATGGTGACGATGATCAGAACCATGTGAAAGCCTACTAATGCCCTGCGGCCATTGCCACACCCACCAACTGCCAGCGACACTTTCCGACCTCAGGCTGGCCCCACAAGACATTGACTAAATTGAGAAACCATTCAGTCAGCATCTCCCTTCACGACGTTCGATTGGACTTGAAGATGGGCCTCAGCTTTCGACCATCTACGTGTGTACAAGTCTACCAGAGCCATGGATAGCGATCGAGCAAAAAAGGAGAAGCATCCCTTCCCTTAACGGACGTTCATCGATTCCCATCCGCCCTCACTCGTCTCGCAGGACAGACCACCGATCGACATTGGAGTTATCTACTCGACGAAGTGATTGATGCTATACCCATCCGAACGGGAACACTTATTGCAGAGACTTGGTACGTTCTTTATGGTTGACTTCATGCACATTCTTGAAGATGCTGACGTTTCTGTTGTTCAACAGAACGAGGTGGCTACATACTCGTCGTTAAAGGAGCGGCATTGGGTTACACCCTCTCTGAGGAGTTCAGCAAGGATCTTCTCCTTCGGATTTCGACGCAGTGCAAGGCGGTCATCTATCGTCGTGTCTCGCCCTTCCAAAAGGCACTCATAGTCCACCTCATCAAGGATGGGCTGGGTGTAATGACACTGGCACTCGGCGATGGTGCGAACGATGTATCTATGATCCAGGCTGCCCATGGCTGGTCAGGAAGGTCTGCAAGCTGTGAATGCGTCGGATTATGCCATTGCGCAGTTCCGGTCCTTGAAGCGGCAGGCGGATGTTACTCGTCCACGGTCACTGGTCGTCCTACCGGCATTCGACGATGATCCTGAACTCCCTCTACAAGGAGGTGAGTTTGGATTGCTGAGGATTGCATTAGTCAGGATGCTGATCTGATATCTTTCCGTCTTTTCAGATCATCATCATTGGCTACCTGTTCTTCTTCCAAATCCACTGCGCCTGGTCGACTACGCAAGCCCTCGATTACATCTACCGTCTTCCGTGGAACGCCTTCTGGACTGTCGCTGCCTTCATCAATCTTCGACCGTGATATTTCCGACCGGTCCTTGATCGAAGTTTCCTGACTGCATCGATGAGGACGGGAGGGCAAGTACTTTGGGATGTGGCCGTTCCTCCTCTACATACTACACGGCGGTCTACCAATCTGCGGTCTTCCTCTTGTGAGTGTGGAACCACGCAATCACTGGCTGCCCGACGTTTTGCTGACGTTGTCCATCACATCCTTGTTTTTTGACTTCAGCTTCATGGCGGATACGTACAAGACCACGTCGTCCCGTTCGGATGCGTATAGCGTCAATCAGTTCGAGTGGACAACTACGATGGGCGATTGCATCTGCACTGTGCGCAAGCCGGTTCAAATAACTCGAAACGCGGGCATGGACTTCGTGGATCGTGTATTCGTGTTTGCCATCTTCATCGGTCCTGTCCTCATCTTCGTCTTCGCTCCGATCTATGCCTCGTTGAGCCATACCTTTATCTGGTGAGTGCAGGGCTCGTCTGGTCTACTTGGGTCTGCGCTGCTCGTCTTCGGTGGGACGTGGATTGGCTTAGCATACGGTAGCGATGCTCTAGCGCCAGCTCAGAGGGGTGGTGTCTTCAAAGCTAGCAACGAATTCGAAAGCAGCGATGTGCAGCGGCGACGTCGGTGGGCTGGTCGTGTCAAAGAGGGCTTGCTGCTGCATTTCACGCACGCAGTATCCACACACGATGGCAGGAGGCATCTGGGATGGAGCAGCCATTGTGAAGGGCAGGTCGCAGTTCGCTGGCATCGACAAACAGAGCAGACGGACGAAGCGGCGGCGATTGCGAGCGATCGGCTGGGGGGAGCCTCCCACATACAGGCCTGGCCTACCTCGCCCACGCAACACATACTGACATCTTCCTCTCTCCCCCTTCTCTCCAACAGAGCCTCGTGGATTGAACACAGCCCGCAAGCAGAAGATCACCCGGAGAGACAACCGCTGGGTGCGTTCATCCCTTCGTACCGTAGCTACCAATGCCACCCTCCCACTGACGATCTCTGCCCACCCCTCCTCCTCCAGGCTGACAAGCAATACAAGAAGCGTGCCCTCGGCAACTTCTACAAGTCCTCCCCCACCGGTGGCTCGTCCCAGGCCAAGGGCATCGTCCTCGAGAAGGTCGGTGTCGAGGCTAAGCAGCCCAACTCCGCTATCCGAAAGTGTGTCCGTGTGCAGGTGAGTCTTCGCCCTCCTCCTTCCTCGTCCACTCCTTTTCCCGTTTTTAAGCGTGTAGAAGTGCTCCGATTGCGATTCTGACCCCCTTAATCGGCTCGGATCAGCTTATCAAAAACGGAAAGAAGGTCTCTGTTGGCTGTCAGTATTCGTTCCCAATGACGGATGCTTGAACTTTGTAGACGGTCAGTTAAAACCATCTTGCGAGCTACGAGGCCGGGCTGCGAGCTGATTACTCCACTTATCTTACCACAGAGAATGACGAGGTCCTCATCATTCAGCTTGACAAGTGGGATCAGTATCGCAATTCGAGCACTTCTAAAGGCAGAGTGATAGAGAAAGCGAAGGATTCACCTGCACACGGACACCTTTTCGGATAGCGAAGTTGGGGGAACGATGCCTCAATGCCCGCCGCCAACTCCTGCAGCCCTTCTTGACACATGGTGATGAATAGCGAGTACCATCCAGAAGCCTGAGCTCCCATGCATGTAGATCATGCCCTGCGGCCATTGGCACACCAACTGTTAGCGACACTTCCAACCTTAGGGCTGGCCTCACAATACACTGACTAGATTGAGAAAGCACTCGGCGAACAGCTTCCTTCACACCGCTCGATTGGACATTGAGAAGAACTTCGATGACATGAAAATGGCCTCGACTTTCGATAGTACAAGGCGCAGATACCCGGCGAACATGCATTGGTTCGGGCTGCTGCTGAAGCCGTCCTTGTCTTCTCTGGACGCGAGAAGAATTTCCTTCGTCTCCAAGTGCCCACTTAGAACGAGTCGGAAGAGTACGAGTTGCTCAATCTCATTGATTTGTCGTCGGCTCGGAAACGGATGAGTGTGATTGTTCCGTGTTCGTCGGTTGAGCGAGCATAAGGTGTTCTGTTCACGAAGGGTGCAGACAGTGTCATTCTTGAGCGGTCAGTTCCCAATCAGGATGATATGAGGGAGGAAGCGGATGAGGCGCTGGAGGAGTTCGCGAAACAAAGATTTGTGTACGCTCTGCTTTGGGTTCGTGAGGTAGACGAGGAGAAGTACGAGAAGTGGGGGCATGCGTACCACGACGCGTCGGTGCCCATCGAGAATCGGGAAGAGAAGATGGAACTCGCGAGGGAGTTAGAGGTTGCACTTACCTTGCTTGGCGCCACTCCCATCGGGGACCGACTGCAGGGAGGCGTATGTGCCGGAGACGATTGCGGATCTCAAGCGAGCGGGCATCGATATCCGGGTCGCGACGGGTGACAAGCTCGAAGCTGTCATTTCGATTGGGTACTCGACGATGTTGCTCTCGAAGAACTTCAACCTGGTCGTTGTGCGCGGAGGGGAGTAAGAAGGCTGTCGCAAGTGGGATGGCAAAGGGGGCAGCTCGGAGCGACTCCCTTCGGCTTGGCACAGAGGTCCAGCCCATGGACTACCCTTATAGGAGGTATCTCAACCTGTCCTCTGTCCTCTCTCTCCCCTCTCTCCCTACTGCTTAATGCTTATCTCCCCTCTCTCCCTACCCTTCCGCTGATCCCAGCTCATCCCAGGCTCATGACGGACAGGCAGAAGCGCCGTCTGGAGCACCCAGTCGAGCCATACAGCTGGGTAAGTTCAATTTTATCTTGACACCAGTGTATGGCTCGACTGAGTGCTGCAGACGGCGTTTCTGTCTGTCCGTCACGGTGACCCTGGATTGAGCTGAGATGAGCAGAAGGGTAGGGAGAGAGGGGAGATGAGCAGTAGGGTAGGGAGAGAGGGGAGATGAGCAGAAGGGTAAAGAGAGAGGGGAGATGAGCAGTAGGGTAGGGGGAGAGGGGAGAGAGGGCAGGTTGAGATACCACCTATATATAAGATGCGAAGACAGTGCTTGTCGATGATGAGGAAGGGAGGGCCCCGATCACCACAGTCCGCACTGCCATCGCTGAGTCACAGTGTCTGCTGTTCTTCGGTGGACTGTCGATGCTTGATGTGATCGAAGTTCTGGCACAGGGCCGATGGGGATGGGGCCGCGTCCTAGGTAGCTTGTTTGATTGGTTGACAGTGAGAGAGGTGGGAACAGACGTCGTGGTGCAAAACGGCAAGCACAGGACCCAACTGAATGACGTCCCCAACCGCGTCTGTCGGCATCGCCGCTGCGTCCTGGCTGACCTGGAGACCGCTGGACTCATCCGTGCTCGTCGAGTCAACGCCGATGACGACGGCGACGGGACCTTCGTGGGCTGTCGCGGATCTGAGCGAGGACCAATTGATAAGGGATCTACAGTCCCTCAACTCTTCTCGCCACCTGTTCCTCTCCTGGCCTGAAGATGCTGAAGGAAGAACGACATGGCGAAGGGCATTCGGCACACGAATCAAGGACGTGGCTCGAACCTTGAAGACCTTGAAGCGGACTCCAGGGATATCTCCCTTTGCCTTGCCCTTGCGACGAAATCAACTCTCTGCGGCGAGATAAGAGGAAGCATCAATACCCACTCCCACGTAGCTCGTAGAATGCTTTGAACTAACCATCTATAGAGTTCAGATGTCCATCGTTGGGAACGAAGCTGACCCTCCTGTCCATTCTCGATGAGCTACACAGGAAAAGCCAAATTTCAAGGGCATTCCATAGTAAAAAGCTCCTGAAGACGAGGCAAGGCCTTTCCTTGTCCGACGTCCTCCGTTGGCAAGTAAATGCTAGTGAAGTTGCTTATCTCTGGCCTCAAGGATTGGAGTGTTGCATGACAGGTCGAGTCATCCGCGTTGCTTGCGTGGATACATGGTGGGTAATTTCTACCCTTTGTTTGCGGGTAGTGTGGCTGGTGCGGATAAGAAGGCGAAGATCTTCCCTTTCGTCCATCGAACCTTCCACCACCACCCACTCACCCCTCTCTCTTCCTTCCTCTTCACCCTGAGCGAGGACAGCTTTTCGCTCTGGTAAACGGAATGGCGCCGGCCAAAGTTGACACTTCGGATCCAGCAGTGGCGTCTCTGCTGGACCTCTTCGCGTCTTCTCTCTCATTGACAGGTCCCAAGGCCATCGACATCGTCCGTCAACCCAAACAGGCAACCGCACTCGAAGAAGCCATCAAGACACACAACCTCAACTCACTCCCTACCCCACTCGATGCGAAAACAGGTGCACTCGTCGTCAGTGCTGTCACCTCTTCTGGCGGGAGTGGGCTCAACGAGGAGAAGCGTAAGTACGTCGTCCAGAGAGTACTGGATGGCTCGTTGAGGACGACGGATCAGGTTACGGCGGCGCTCAAGTATCTGGACAACAAGTCGGAGAGCGTACCAAGCCCTGCGGATCAGGCTGGCTTTGATGCTGCTTGTGGTGTAGGTGAGTCACCTCCCATCTCCTTTATTCTTCTTCTTCTTTCTTCACTCCCCCCCTCCTTCTATCAGCATGATGAGAGCAACCAAATTAAAGCATGTATTAGAGTCGCGCTGCCTCGTCTTTGCTTCTCACGAAGATATGGGCGGGGTATGCTATGGCTGGATATCTATATTCTGATTGCGATCTCCCTCCTCCCTTTCCCCCTTCTTGTCTTTCTTTCCGCCTCATTGTTCACCCATACTGACTGACCCTTGGATCCTCTCCGTCTTTTCCTACCCCCTTCCTATCTTGTCACATTGCAATCATAATCCACCATAGGTGTCACCATCACGTCCGAACAATGTCGGTCTGCCGTTACCTCCTACCTGACCACCCACAAGACCGACCTCGACGCCGTGGGAGGTTGGCCCAAGCAGTCGGCCATCATGGCTGCCTTAAGAGCTGACCCTAGCCTGCGATGGGCCAATGCCCTCGATCTCAAGAATGCCGTCGAGTCCGAACTGACGGCTGTCTATGGAGATAAGAAGGCCGCCAATGCGGCCGCGGCGGCTGCGGCCAAGAAGGAGAAGGAACAGGAGAAGGCGAAAAAGGAGGAGGCGAAAAAGGATACCTCGAAAGTGAGTCGCATTTGGTGATGTTTCGAAGACTCTGACGAGCTGACTTATTGAATGCTCTCCATCTTTCAGTCGTCCGCGTCGACAGAAACTCAAAGCGTGATCAACCTGAGACCAGACGCCATGTTCGAGGAGGGCTTCCTTTCCAAGCTTCACAAGCCGGGGGAGAACCCGCAGGTGAAATCCGAATTGAAGGAGCAACACCTCGCAGCCACAAAGGGAATGGTCTTCACACGCTTCCCACCCGAGCCCAATGGATTCCTCCACGTCGGGCACGCCAAGGCCATCGCCGTCGACTTTGGCTTTGCACGCTTCCACAACGGTCTCTGCTATCTGCGATACGACGACACGAACCCAGAAGCGGAGGAAGAACAGTACTTCGACAGTATTCTCGAAATGGTCCGATGGCTTGGATTCGAGCCTTGGAAGATCACCTACTCGAGTGATTACTTCCAGCAACTATACGACTTTGCTGTCGAGCTCATCAAGCGCGACCGGGCGTACGTCGATCACTCCACCGCTGACGAGATGAGGGAACAGCGTGGTGTTGAAGGTGGGAAGGGACCACGGAAGGCTAGCAAGTGGCGCGATCGTCCTATCGAAGAGTCCCTTCAAGAGTTCGAGGATATGAAGAATGGCAAGTTCCCTCCTCAGACTGCCACCCTTCGAATGAAGATGGACATCATCAACAACCCTAATCCGCAAATGTGGGATCTGGTCGCTTATCGAGTACTGAGCAAGCCCCATCACCGCACGGGTTCAACATGGTGCATCTACCCGACCTACGACTTCACGCACTGTCTCGTCGATAGCATGGAGAACATCTCTCACTCCCTCTGCACGACGGAGTTCATTACCGCCCGGGAGAGCTACGAGTGGCTTTGCGACGCGCTCGAGGTGTACAAGCCGCGTCAGTACGAATTTGGCCGGTTGAGTCTCGAGGGAACGATCACTTCCAAACGCAAGATTTTGAAGCTCGTTCGGGAAGGCTATGTGAAGGATTGGGACGACCCGCGACTGTTTACGCTCATTGCGTTGCGGAGACGGGGTGTACCTCCCGGTGCATTGATTAGCTTTGTGAACGAGTTGGGTGTCACTACGGCGCCGACGGTCACGATGGGTGCCCGTCTCGATCAGACGATTCGGAATTATCTCGAGGCGAGCACGCCCCGGTTGATGATGGTCCTCAATCCGCTCAAGGTGACGATTACGAACTTGGCTGAGGACTTCTATCTGGAAGTGGATAAGCCGCTCCATCCTAAGGTTCCCGAGATGGGTCTCAACAAGTTGCCCTTCACACGGACGGTCTACATTGACGCTTCGGACTTCCGAACGGAGGATTCGGCGGATTACTTCCGTCTCGCGCCGGGTAAGACGGTCGGCTTGCTCCAGGTTCCGCACACGATCACCTGCACCTCGTTCAAGTTGGACGAGAAGACGGGTCAGCCAATCGAGGTGTTTGCGACGTACGATGATGGGTCGGAGAAAGCTGCGGCAGCGGCGGGCGATGCGGCTTCGTCGTCTAAGAAGAAGAAGAAGCCGACATACATCCAATGGGTCGGCGAGCACGCTGCGTCCAACTCGCCTGTCAAGCTTGACGAAGTGCGTATCTTCCACCCACTTTTCACCTCGGCGAACCCGGCGGGAGAGGCGAACTTCCTGGACCACGTCGACAAGTCCAGTCTGGAAGTCGTCAAGGGGGCCTACATCGAGCGTGGGTTTTGGGAGATCGCAAGGAGCTCGTTTGCTCGGGCTCAGGGGGAGGCGGATGAACGAACTGCCAAGGCGAAAGAGGCTGCTACGAAGGCTCAGAAGGAGACGGGCGTTCCTGTCCTTGAGGCTGCTGCTGTCTCACACGGCGAGTCGAAGGATGGGGTTGTGGACCGCTTGAACAGTAAGCAGCTGGTGGGTAAGGAATGTGTCCGGTTCCAGGCGATGCGGATTGCGTATTTCGCTCTGGATCGGGAGAGCGAGTTGGGCTCGGCTTTGGAGGGAGGGGAGAAGGGGGAGGAAGGGGCGAAGAGTGCGAAGATTATTCTCAACCGGATCGTCACCCTCAAGGAGGACGCGGGCAAGGCGAGCAAGTAAGATCTTACCCTTGGCAACTTTTCGATCTCTTTGTCTCTCGCGACGCCGAAGAATCTGCATGCATCGTCTGCACTTCCAAGTTATGTACCCTTTTGTGTCCTTCACTAGAACTCTTTCAAACAGCCCTTCCATCTTAATACCACACTTTGGCTTCATCATTTCAGTCATCAGGGTGTGTCTGTGTTTGGGTGGCAGAAATGTGCGCATGACAGCTGAAAGGTTGCTGTGCTGGTTTTATTATGCTTGCTCAGGGCATGGGGGAAAGAGGGGGAATGGGGATCAAACAGTACATGGAGGGAATGGGGAACTCGAGAGGGAGAGGGCGAACGAGCAGGAATTGCAAAAATCGTATCAAGACCGAACGAAAAGAGAAACGCTCTAGAGCGCCTTCTTTGCGGATTGCTTGAGGTACGAAGAGTACTGGACGTATGGTGTTGGGCCGGGGGTGACGACGGGCCAGAGGTTAGGGGTAAGGAAGGCGTACGTCTTGGAGATGGCGGCGAAGGTAGCCTTGATGAAGTTACCCATGGTCGCGGTCTGACCGGCAGACTGTGTGTAGCAGTCCTCGACACCGGCGAGCTGGAGCATCTTCTTGGAAGCGGGGGCAGCGACGATACCGGTACCACGGGGAGCGGGTACGAGACGGCACATGACGGAGGCGGTCTTACCGGACACCTTCATGGGGACGGTGTGGGGCTCACCAAGAGCGTTACCCCAGTAACCCCTTCGGACGGGGATGACGGAGAGCTTGGCGAGGATGATCGCACCACGGATGGCGGTAGCGACTTCCTTGGCGCACTTGACACCGAGACCGAGGTGGCCGTCCTCGTCACCGACGGCGACGAAAGCCTTAAAACGGGTACGTTGACCGGCACGGGTCTGCTTCTGGACGGGCATGATCTTCATGACCTCGTCCTTGAGCTTGGGGACGAGGAGGTCGACGATCTGGTACTCCTTGATGGGGAGGGAAAAGAGGTAGATCTCCTCGATGGAGCGGATCTTGCCGTCCTTGACGAGACGACCGAGAGAGGTGACGGGGACTGAGGAAAGGGGGTGGGAAGTAGATTAGTAGACAGGCCGAGCGATGAACAGCGGTCCATCAGATAACTCACCCCACTCCTCCTTGTCACCACCCTCACGGCGGCCACCACGGCGGGGGCCACGACCACGTCGGTCACCACGTGCACCACGGTCACGTCCGAAACCACCACGTCCACGGGGAGCTGCGTCAGCCATATTGTTGTATGTATGTGTTCTTGAAGAAGATCGGCCTTGAACCCGCTGTGGGGAGAGAGACAAAAGGACGATTGTCAGCTTAGACTGCACGTCCATGTAGAGGCAGATGTCGGGCTGCGCAGCATGTTCCCGTCCTATTCCCGGCTGTGTCCTAGTCCTCCATCATGTCTGCCGGAAGGTCCCTGATCCCGCCATGACCTTCGCATCCAGCACCTTCCCAGCTCAGCATGACCTCTGCGTCCTTATGTCTCCAGAACCCATCCCTCCCGTCGTACGCCCTCCCATTCCGCTGCGCAACCTGTTTGCTGGCCCTCGCGATGGGATGTTACATACCTTGTTGATGCGACTTTGGTCTTGATGCCTTGGCTGATGGGGGGTCAAGAGTCGAGGAACTTCGCAAGTGTGGGTGTGGAAGGTCTTCGCCTCTCTTCCCGCAAATTTTCTCACGCTTGGCTCGTCCCGATTTGCCGACCATCCACGTGGAAGTATTCAAACATGCCACGTGACAGCAACACACATCCCGACGCACCCCGATTCAAACACGACGCGTCTCCCTCCGCCACCGACGCGTCCTGCTATTTCCAAGGAGACCAACACCTCGACCAGAAAGGACAGGGGTTGAAAGGATGAAGGTGCGGATAAAGAACTACCGTGCAGTCGGATACTGGGTGTGGGACACGCGCGACCCAGACGATGTATGCGGTATCTGCCAGAACAACTTCGACGGATGCTGTGCCGCATGCAAGGAACCAGGCGACGCCTGTCCTCTCCGTGAGTTACTCACTCTCTTTTCTGACTTGGGTGTGGAAATGATAAGGCTAAATCCCTTTCGCCTTTGATATCTGTGACAGTGTTCGGAGAGTGCACGCATGAGTTCCATATGCATTGTATCTTCAAGTGGCTCGAGGGATCCAACAATCCCATCTGTCCACTCTGCAAGCGACCATGGGGTATGTTCTTTACCTTGCCTTTACCCTGGCCCTTGAGCGAGCTTCAGCCCTTTATGTAACTCACTTTCCTCTTCTTATTCACTCAGTTGTACAATCAACACAGTCTCAGCCAGCTACGGGACCATCAATGCCGACTATAGCCTTGACGCCGGCCATGATGGCGGCTGTACAAGCCTTGCAGACCGGTAGTGCCGCCCCGCGCTCCACGGCTCCAGATCCAACAGGCTCAACTTCGAACGCTCCTACGTCCTGAAGAATCGGAGTTCCGTCATGCCCTCCTGAGCCTTGATGGATCACCCAATCGAACTCCCAGTCACGACTACCGCATTTTGTACCACTATCAGACTTCCCACCCGAGCAAGCAGTGTATATCAACAAACCCTATTTCAAATCGATCTTCAGATGTTCAGGCGACGAGGATCTTGATGTGGTGTAAAATACAAAATTGATGGACATGCAGTAGGTACAAGGTGCAAGGGGAAAGTCTACCAGAGCAAAGTTGATCGAAGGATGGGACAGATTGTGGGATGAAGCCGATCGTGTACTTCCTTCAGAAGAGTCGTCTCCGCTTGCCCATTCCAGGTGCGCCGCCAGCAGGTGGGAATCGCCCTGGCCGATCTCGCTCGAGCGTGTACAGTCGAAATGCCTCTTGAATATGCTCAGGTCGGAGGGGCCCAAGGTTGTTGTGTGAGGTACTGGATCTGGCATCCTTTGCTTGCAACTCTCGGGCTGGTAACGATACGATCGTTTCGAAGTCAGGATCAGGCCCTCGGAGCATCTTGGGAAAAGGAACAACTCGCTCGGGAATTACTCACCCTTTTCGACAATTTCTCCAATGAAGATCTTGGCGGCGCCGCTTGCGACTAGGGCGACATCGTCCGACACTGACTGACTCAGGACTTGGTTCATCAGCTTCTTGACACTGCCTCGAGCAACCGACGAACGGCGGTAGGCATTGTGTCTTTCATCTTGCTCCGGCGTCATGGCTTCGATCAGGTACCTGAAAGCAGAAGTGTCAGCGCAGTTCAGTATACCGGTCACTTGCGCTTGAAGGGAAGGGCTCCGAGTTTGAGGTGGACACTCACGGCATATTCTCCTGTCGAGCCTGTTGTCGAGCCTCCATACTCTCCATCTCGTCCCCATTCTGCTCCAGCTCCTCCTCCTCTTCTTCTTCCGCATCTTCCTCCTCATTCCGAGCTCCAGGCGTCGGGGGCGGGAGTAATTCATCATCCGCTTGGACAGGGTCAACACTGGCGCTCTTCGTCTGTCGAGCTCGTCCTGCGCCTGCACCTCCTGCCCCACCCCGTGCTGATGCTCCCGCCCGCTTCGAGTTTGATGAACCTGCGGGGGGAGGACCTAGAGGCAGGATGATGCTCTGAGCAGGGGAGGGCGCAGCTGAGCCGGGGGCAGAGTACGAGGAGATCCCGCCGCCGGGTAGAGCGACTGTGAATGGATTTGGTGCAGGGGGCGCATGTCCTGGTATGTTGTTGGAGAGGAACGTGCCGGGAGCTGGGGAGGGAGGCTGGAGACCTGATGAATTTGAGGAGGAGGAGGAAGGGTATGGCGCTGGCAGTTGAAGTGGGCCTGGTGCGAAGGGCGGCGGAGGCGGTGGAGTTGGATACGATGCCATGCTTGAGGTGAAGTCAATGCTCTGAGAATGGATGTCCTTGTGGTTGAGATGGTGGAAGTCAGGAAGGATGAAATGCGGACTACATGCGGGAAGAGGAGAGGACCGAGCTCAACTCTCACTTTGCTGGATGACGACGACGACGACGATCATCACGACGAGGAGTCAAACACCACGCAGGAAACACAGCGCAGGGCTTTCGTTTTGAGGCGGACCACTCGATCGGACAGCCAGTCGTCGAGAATGCGATGCCATCGAATGTGACCATCACTCGTAAGTACCATGACCTTCTTCCCTCTCTAAGTGTTCCGCATTCATCACGGCTTCTTCCCCCCTTCTTCACAGAATTTGAGCCCGTCGTGTTCATGCGCGGCGGCACAGGACGCGATGCCAGAGGACGACTCCGCCAGATCAACACCTCCGTCTCCCCCTCCCACGTCCGCGCCCTCCTAACCCTAGACCTCCAAAAAGCATGCAAGATCAGAGACATTCAAGTCTCCTTCTCCGGTCTCACCCATACCGACTGGCCCGAAGGGATTGGGCCCAGTCGGTTGGAAGTGTCGGAGACGACGCCGATCTTCAAGCATATCGTCACCATTTGGTCCGCGAAGGAGGAGCAGAAGCTTTTGAATTCCAGTCGGAGACGGTGTAATTCCATTGGGCCTGGAATCTATGGGGCCCCCGGTGATGAGGACTGGTCGACTTTCAGCACTGCGATGGGGTCCGGCTCCGTTGGGTCTTCGATGGGTGAAGGGATCTCAGCCGCGGCTCAGTCTCACAGCAGTGGTGGCGGGAGCGGGAGCGGGAATGGCAGCGAAGCTGGAACTTTAGCTCGTTCGATCGCGGGAGCTGCGGCTCGTGCTGGCACTGCCATAATGCCAGCCACGATCCGAAACGGCAAGGCGAACAAAGCGAGCACCAAAGATCGCACCTCGCCTTCTTTAAGCCGCCCACCTCTCGGCCGTCAGTGGTCAAGCGAAGCGAGCCCGAGTATCTCCAGAATAGGCGCAGGAATCTTACCTCGCGCTTTTGGAACATCTTCGTCTACTTCTTCGATCGGTCGGTCTGCTCGCCCAAACTCTTCGTCCAGTACTCGGAGTCAGACTGAAGCGGACCCCACAACGCCGACTGCGAGATCGGTTCAGGCCGGTCTCAGTGACCCGCCTCCGACATATGATGAGGCTGCCACTCCGCCTGGTGCGGGTTCAGGAAGCGACCGGAATTCATACTTTGATTCTCAGGTTTCCACAGGTAGCGGTATTCTCCATCACACCCCTCGACCAGCGGGTGTCCGCACGCCGTCAGCTAGCGGCGTCGGCGTCCGCTTTGACAGCTTCGCTGCGGATCATCATGGGACTGCTGCGACTCACTCCTCTCAAAGTCGTGGACTCCCTCGTAGCACAACTCCGACGCTACCTCCGCCTCCGCTCTCTCAGATGAAAGATGAAGCTACGACACGGAGTCGTTCCCATTCAAACGAGCGCAAGACCTCGGGCGGGAGCACGAACGGAGGAGGGCCTGGGCGGAAAGCGGGCACGACGCTCAAGAATCTCATAGGAGGTCTCCTTTTGAGCGAGAAGAATGATGACGATGCCCCAAATACGGATTGGAAGCTCTTCAGGCCGGGCGTGTATCAGTTTCCCGTCACGATTCAGTTGCCCAGCGATCTGCCGCCTACTTTGCATGCTGACTTTGGACACAATGCCTACCATCTCCGCGCCCTCGTTCGGCGTGTGGGAGCCCTGACTTCCAACCTCATGGCCGTGCGTGAGGTCACACTGATCCACTCACCCGAGGATGATGGCACGACGGACGCAACGGATCTCATAGTCGTCCAAAGGACGTGGGAACAAGCGCTTGCGTACATGGTCGTCATCAGCGGGAAAACGTTCGCAATCCAACGATCCAAGATCCCACTCTGGATGAAGCTCGCGCCAATCGACAAGGTGAGCGTACATCGCATCCAGGCGTCCATTGAGGAGCATACTTCCTATTTCGCCAAGGGAAGGACGACGGCAAGACATGAGGTGCCGAGGAGGTGGCATATCCTCAAGTTATCGGGCGAAGATGCGGATCAGCCTCTACTTCCGATCGTCTCGGATGCGGCAGATGCACTGGAACGAAGTCCGCTAGCGACGTACGTCCCCCGAGACGCGAACGGCGAACCGGACGAAGACGGTCGATCGGCCCTCCTGGACCCTTCGGGACCCTGGGAACTCTACCTCGACGTACCTCTCCCGACCTGCTCTGCCACAGCAATCAACCTCTCCTCGGCACACGTGAAATCGAATGTGCAAGTTGCGCATACGTTACGCGTCTCGCTTAGGGTGTCGAGGGTGGGCGATAGCGATGCCAAGACGGGAAAGGCGAAGCAGTTTGATATCATTATTGAGACGCCTATTACCTTGACGCATTCGCACACGGCGGAGGAGTGGATCAGCTTGCCTAGTTATTGGACGTTGGCTGCTGCTGAAGGTAGGGTCCCGGGCGAGGAAGGTGGTGTTGTGGGCGAGGGAGGGGGAAACAATGCTGCTTCGTTCGGAGCTGCGACGGGTATGGCTCGAAGTATGTCCCACGGCACACAAGTTTCAGCGGACTTTGCGTCAATGACTCCTTCAGCACCGACATCGACGCCGGTCCAGGCCCAGGCTACATCAAGTAGGGCCTATGTGCCCAAAGTGGCCGCTCCTTCCCCTGTGGCTATGCGTGCGCTTGGCTTTACTTCGAGTGCGGCTCAGCGGGCACGGAATGCTGCTACGAACACGGCAGCGGCGACAGCTATCAATATGGCGAATGGGCCAGATTCTAGTTCGTCGATCAGTAGTGGTCTGGTCTCATCATCTTCGCATGGGTCTTCGAGTAGACCTACTTCCGCAGGATGGGACACCTCAGCATCGACTTCGACCTCGGCCTCGGGCTCAGGGTCGAATGTCGCTCAAGATCTTTCACGTCAGTGGCTTGCGTTGAGCTCGGCAGGAAGTTCGTTGTTGGCGAGACGAGGGTCGGTTCCGGGAGCTGGAGCTGGAGGGAATAGTGCCGGTGCTGATGAGGTTACGGTGCTCGAGGCGCGTGGGTTGGAGGGAGAGGGCGACCCGCCTCCTCCTGACTACAGGAGTGCGGTCGAGGCGAGAGAGTAGTGATGAAGGGTCCACTGGGAGGAATGAGATGTGGTCTATGTTATGGTTTTGGGATGGTAATAGTGGGGAATCAACCGCTCAACAGCCGCCTTGTTTGCGGTAACTTATCATGCAGAAATGGGCAGTGACCGCCGTCAGGAAGCGGCCACTCTTTGCGCACTACGCTGCGTGCGGAGGAGGTCTGAGAGGTCCAAAGCGAAGTAAACTTTTCGATGTCAAGAGGGCGGGCAATGCGCATATGGAGAGGACCGAAAAGGGCATAGAATTAGATCAAGTCTAGCAAGGAACAGGGAGAAAGGAGATACGAGTATGTCTTGTGTGGTAGTCTGAGAATATGAGAGAGAGCGCGAGCAGAGGAACGAGAAAAAGAAAGAGAGAGAAGAGAGGAAATAAAGAGTAGAAAGAGAAATCAGAGGGAAGAGAGATAAGGATGCGCGGGCCGGGTAGTAGTGGAGATAGAACGCGCCCTGCGTGTTGAAAGTACGTGGTTGGAGATAAGGGATTGCGGATACCTTTGTCCAGGAGTGAGAGGAAGAGTGAACGGACGGGGAGGAAGCCGACCGCGTAATTAGGGGGGGGGATGGGGGGGATCTGGTTCGAGCTGGAAGGCGTGACGAAGTCCGAAGACACACCATGGAGGGGATAGGGAAGCGTCTTGACGAATACCTTAGAAGAATAAAAAATAAGCGCCGTTATGTGTGTTGGGAGAGGGCGTTATCCTCGGTCCGGAGGGGTAGGAGCGGAAGGAAAACGAAAGGCCGAATGGAGGAAGGGGAATCTAGAGCATGTCGATGTTTGTGCGTGTGATGGTGATTGTGATGATGTGCATGCGGAGCACCAAGGCAAGGGTCTTGGAAGTAGGAGCGCAAGCTCCCCAGTTCGTGGTCGTATGAGCGAGTTCGTGCGTGTGTCTTCTGCGCGCGTGTATCTGTGCTGTTTTCAGAAGAAACGATGGGGGGGGGGGGGGGGGGGGGG